>JAQZDE010000119.1:0-75000 GCA_037576195.1 Phytoseiulus persimilis
GCAGAAGCCGCCAACTCAGTTCTGACAATGACGCTGTTCACTATAGTCTTCTTGGCGAGTGATAGGAACGAGTTTTTGAAAGTATGGGGGAGTATGGTTGTGCGAGTTTTCCTGACCATGTTCAATTTCATCCAATGGGTTCAAGTTCACGAAGTTTATCCCACGCCCGCGAGGGGAGCAGGCTTCGCTCTCGCGATGATGTTCTCGCGATTCGGAGCGGGGTTAGCACCCTTCATCAAAGATCTCGAAAGCTGGACGTCTCAGAGTGTTCCTTTGCTAATATTCACCCTCTGTACGGCCAGCGATCTTCTCCTCATCCGTTTGCTTCCGGAAACACTGAACAGACCACTCCCGGATACGATCGATGACGCTGAAAAACTGCTGGCGAGAACCCGAACTCCCAAGGGAGAGAGTCCAGAGAAATCCGCAATCAGAATGGGCGACAGATGACCGGTAATGATGATAAACAAGTGTGGTGACTAGTGGAAAACGAGCTCTCATTGGCATGTTGGTGGAGACCCTCAAAGACACCACTACCACCGAGGTGATCCTCGCTCGGTAGATCGTTCTTCTCAGACATTCAGCAGATTAGCAGCAGAGAACCCGCAGAGACGATCATCACATTGTTCGAACTGACCTTAATCAGGGAGACTGGGCGAATGTCATTCGCTCGGAATCCATATACCTTGAATCGGACTATGGAAACGCAGTCATTTGAAGGCGGATGTCGCACAGCATTGCAGGAAAGGAGTCGTCCGTGATACATCACCCTTGCGGCGGCTAGATACGAGCTTCTTGGATCTGTCGAATCCCAAGCAAAAATTCGTGGATGTTTCACAATTTTGCCAGTGAATGTTAGACTCGGCTTGGGCTCGTAGCTCAGTTTTTCACGATCGCACTCCCCGAACAAGGGCTCCACCGAACGCTACAGAAGTGAGTCTGACTTCATTCGTGGGCGAGCGTGGGGCCGAACGAGATCAGCTGTTGCTTCTCATGATCGCTCACTTAAACGCTTTCAAGGGGACTGAGACGGACTTTCGGGGTCAACTCGGTAGTTCCAGCCGCTCCAATCACCTTTTCATTTATTTCCCGGATTATGTGACGTTGGATGTTCTCATTTCGTTTCCCATAACCTCTTTCTCAGGACACCCTCGAAAGTTTGTATGCGCAGACTTTGTTTTTTCATGGACTCCACCTCGGTCTTGTAAAGATGCCACAAGTACTCAACGCTTAACGCCTGCGAGGGAACATACGTGAGAAACAAAGTCGTGTGAGAAATCGACCATCGACAATCGATGGGAGAACATCAATCGGTCAGGTCATCGTGTTCCGATGCGAAAGTATATATTATTTTACATCGGCGGATTGAATACTTCTTCGGCAGGACTTGAAGATAGGATGCCAGGCAATTTGTGGGAGAGCACTTGATAATTGTTCTCCTTCCACTCGAAGTTGCTTGAAACGTGAGAGGGCACCGTGGTTTCCACGGAGTCCGTTGAATAGCTTTCACCTGGGATCAGTTGAGACATTAGATAACTCGAGGCTGTTTCGCTGCGGCGCGTCTCGGACTAATGCCAAAGACGTTCGAGTAGTTTGGATGGAGGACCTTCGGTGTCCGTCACAGTCTCGGTGGAAGTTGGCTTCGAGAACGAATAATGTTTGGCAGGTGGCTTGAACTTTCCCATCTTATTTCCGGAATCGACGGAAAGCTTCGTTGTAGTCCTGAGTCGACTGTCAGCGGAAGCCGGACATAATGCTTCTCATGCGACAACTTAACAGCAAATCTGTGAATTTGACTCTACTTTGAGTCGCATGAAGGAAACATCACTTGAGAGGTGCTCGTCGAAGCCCATAATTGATCGCGTTAGATAGTGGTATGAATATCGATCAACAATGGGGGGCAGCTTTGTAGACTCCGGGTTCAGAGTCTAGGGGAGTGAATATCGTTGGATTCACGATATGAATGTTCATCTGATGCGAGCATACACACCCAGATTTCACAGAGGCATCTTCCCTACCTCCCCGGCTCATTGCATGGCATGGGCCCTCTCTCTAGATACGACATCGCGGACATTGACACTGTTTGACTGGGGACCCGTTCAGTTCCAGAGAAGCGACTACGCTTAAATGAACGGTCGACAACCAGCGGCGTCCCCAGGGCGGGCAGAATTGCCATATTTTATTTTCATGATTCATATTCCTCATCGACCACAAGGGCAGAGATCCCTCCAGAGCTGCCATAGAGAGCAGTTTCCCTGGACGCAAAGCTGATCGGAGGTGAGACCTTGGTCGATTTTTTTCCATATCCGTGTCTGCATGGCACATTCAACCCGTTCAATGAATGACTAAAAAATGTACCTCCGCGCCGGAGAGCATGCGCGAGTCGCAATCCGGATAGAGCGCCTAAGCCTCATCATTGAATACGATTATGAGGATGGTTTCCGGACCTGCGCGTGGAAACGCGAATTCTGCTCATCATCGCCGTCACGATAGGCAAGTGTGAGAGGTCTTTCGGCGAGTTGAGACGGATCATGAGTCATGATCGTTAAGGGTCAAGGAAGGCTGAGGGCACTGGCGCTCTCGAGTAGCGAGAGAGACGAAACGGAGGAAATTGGACTCCGAAGCTGCTATAGAGAGTTTTGTTGAAGCCGTGGCCCATCGTGCGCGTTTCAGATCACCAGATTAACGTGATAATATCTAGAGAGCATGACCCTGTTTCCATCTCCAAGAATCTTTGCCTCGGGCGCGGCGTGAGCAAGATACGCCACTGGTTATAACACCTTTCTTGCCCCCAGAGAATTTCCAGAAGCGTTGTTGCCTTCCCGAATGAAACCAACCGCGGCACTTGCTCGATGGTTGCAGCTACGACCGCTGTGCGATGCGAGACATGTAGAGACTCTTCGAGCCGGGATTTTCTACGAAGAATGGAGGGCATAATTCGAGCTCAAGCTGATCGGAGACTCCGAAGAAATTTATTACAACCTTAAACATTCTCCTCGACCAATCGGATCATATCAGGGAGTTTCTTCGCATCCAGTACGAGTACCTGCAGGGAAGAAAATTGGTATAGACGCTGCGCTTAATGGCCAGAGGAAACTTTTTTGAGCGAACGTCATTGCGGATGGAGAATTTCAGCGAAGCACAGACCTGACGAACTTGTTTCAGCTCCTCGTCGTCCTCTTTCCATTTCCCGGCGATCGCCGTATCTGCATCGCCCTGAGGAACCTGCGGAAACAGTCAGGAATCGATTGGCTCGATTTTACCATAATGCTCATGGAACGGCCCTCGCAAAAGAAATCGTGAGCGCACGCACCTCGTACGAGAACTTGAACTCCGCAAGATCCACAAACAGTTCCTCCTCGCCATTGGCATAGAGTACATTGTCCGTTCCTTTGTACTGTTTGCAGATTAATACGAGATGGGTGAAATCGAACGCTTTGTTCGACTTGGGCATCTGCGAATGGAGCCTCATGAAAATCAGAATTCCATCATCTCATACGAGGAGTTTTCCCACAGTAGAGCTCCATAGTTTTAGGCTTGTTATAGAGCCCGTAATCCTTGAAACTTCCAACCTTCTCCCAATCTTCGTTGATGCTCTTCAGGAGCGGGACCGCGATTCTCGGTGGGATGTTAACGAACCTCTCCGACAACAAGAATCCAACCCTACCGGTCGAGAAGATGTCTTCCAGTTTAGAACGAATGGGTCCTTCCTGGAAGGGGAACAATTGGCTGAAACACTACCAAACGACATCAAGGTGATATGCTTGGGCAATCATTCATTCTCAATCGCAATTCAGCAGCATCTGACTAAACAATTGGAGCATCTTCCCGGGCTGATGCACGAGAAGGTTTCTTGGGCCACGGCGGAACGGATAAGGCGAAACGAACAAAGAGTGTTCTGAGGATGTCCTTCTCCAACGATGTGTTCCAGCATACTTACATTCCCTGCTTGTTCCAGGAGGAACTTTTTGACACCTTTCACACCTTCTCGATCGGAATCGAGCGGCAATAAGCCTCCTATGCCGAAAACATCCCCTTCATCATTCAAGTCATCGTCATCTTCATCTTGCATGTCTTCATCCGATTGTCGCAGCACAACGGAAAGCTTGTTGAGCTCGATCAGGTGATTCGCAAGGTCTGAGACATTGATGTGAGCATTCCTGAATGACTGTGGGAGGACGTCTGGTGAGCTATCGAGAGCCACGAGGAATTTTATGTCGAACTCCGGCCCGGTGTTTTATGGATACACTCCTGATGGGGCTGCTATCACAACACCTACCCAATATTTTTGGTATTCTCGGTGGGCCAAGTTATTGACGAGCACCAAACACGGCATCGGGTGGCCCCCGTATGAATTCCAAACTCACCTGCAGGAGTAGTTTTTTGATTCCATGAAAGTCCGAATCGTCCGGAGGAAAGGCGTCGAAGTCGACTGTGACAACTGCATTCAACATGTCATCATCTTCTCCCGCGGACGACTCGTCTCCAGAGTCTCCGTCTTCCTCTGAGTCGTCCATCTCTTCATCTGAAACACGAGAAGCCCAAACCGGAGTCTGGTTTTACGACCAACTCGATCCATCGACAGGACTCACGGGTTCCTCCGATCCAAACGCTCGCCTGGATCTCGGGGATCTATTTCTCACCATAGGCTGGAGCTGCTTCGACGACTTTATCTTCTCGCCTCGACTTCTTGGGATTGGCCATCTGTGGGATACAAGCAAAAAGTTTCCAATGCTCGCGACGGGAGGTTTTCTCGATTGGTTCGGGTTCAACAGCTCAGGCTGTCCAATCAGACTCCGTGCCTCTACACTGTGATGAGGACTATGTCCGCGGCCATGCAGGAAATGGAATTTTCGGGGCCATTCGTACAGTCAATTCAGCGTGAGCATGATCGCGCACCCCCACCTCCCGTGTCATTCGAATCCTTCAAATCGGAAAATCGTTGTCGGCTCACCCTAATTTTTCATCCACCACTTCGTCCAGGGACACTCCTGTATCGTACTACACGTGCCGCTCGATTCCTCGGGGTGAATTTTCCGAGCCTTCGCTCTGAGGATGTTTCCAAACCCGAAGCTCTGTGTTGACAAGTTCCGGCACAGTATTTGTCGACAGCCTCGCTGCATGCGCACATTCTATCGTCGCCGACAGCACGTGGAAGGTGGAGAGGGCAAACTATTCAAACATCCGGATTCGCGGGCTCCGAGCGTAGCGACTCACTCATTCGAAAATCTCTTCGAGCAATTCCTCGCTCGACAGGAATTATCACCCGATTGAAGCCAGAACTCGTAACTTATTTGCCTCTCTCTTTTCGCATCTGTCTAGTCTCAAACTCCAAATACTTCGGGAACACCGCTTGTTTCTTCGATGCGCGTGTCGATTCGAGGGATCGGAGCGGGAACGATTGGTTCCCGACCCGTCTGGTCGAGCGGGTTTCATTGAAACATGAATACCAGCTTGATTGAGACGGTGGAATGAACCATTCAAGTCCGAAGCGAGAGGAGTTTCAATCCAAATCGACGCACGTACAACGCCTCCTGGTGGCTGTTCATCAAAGCCGGGCCCATAACAAACGAGCGCTAGCGAACGTCCTCACTCGGAACTGCCGTCGACAGCTCTCACGGCAACAGCTGACAGGCCCGAGATTCCATCGATTCTACCGGTTAAGTGCAGTGACTCTCCAGTGTCTGCCCAAACACCCATACCCCGAGAGTTCATCCGAGTTCGTTCGAAAATTCTACGTTACGATCATGTCGGAGGGACCCGTCGAAGTGTTACTCTACATCTACGATCTCTCCAGGGGCATGGCGAGAGCCCTGAGCCCAGTGTTCTTAGGTAATGCCGCATTTGAAATCCCGGTGAAGAACAGCAGGGGGACTACGTGAGAGGATTTCGCGATTCAAGTGTGAATCGACAATGATCGAGGAATCGTGGGACACGCCTGCTCGAAACTCCTCTCCAGCTCCCTGTCGGCTTTCATTCCTAGTGCCCCTTAGAACCCCCGATCCACACTTACAGAGAATGTTTTATTCAACAAAGATTGCGCTTTTCAACATCATTGAAATGGGATACGGAGTCGAGTCCTCTTTCGACGACACTACTTAGATCTTCATCTTCCATGATAATTCTTTGCGCCATACGAGTTCTAGCCACGATCCATTCCTGGCAGAATTACGTCTTCCGAGAAAGAGCCCGTCTTCTGAGCGAGTTTGAGGTGCTTCAATCCAGACTTGAAGGACAATTCCGCTGCATCATCCAATCATCCCACCTGGCAGACGGCTTCCCGCTTTGTGACGTCATCCTGTCAGCAGAGCACTCACTGGCTAAGGAATCGCGACTCATAATGACGCTAGCTATCATGTGTCTAGAAATTTCCGCGAGATCTGACACAGATAAGTTTTCGGGCGGATAGGAAGAGTTTCACCTCGTCCTTTTCCGCGTTGCTGTCATTTCGAGAAAGTTCTTCGGAGAGGATGCGCTCGAACGCGCTTCATTCGAGATTTCTCTACAGCTTCAAAACCATTGCTCTTCGGGGTGGTGATTAGGCTCCGGAGCCTTATAACGATGCGAAGTACCTTAATCAGAGAGAACGGGAAGTTAACTTCATGGATGTTTCCGATGGTTCGGTGTCATGATTGTTCTGCTCATTATGACACAGTTGTGACGGTGGAACTGAAACCGAGGTCGGCTTCCTCGAAAAAATCGGCGGTCTCCTCCATGAATCGTTGTCCGTTCCGACCACTTCCCATTTTTCCTAACAATCTTGGGAATGGAACGGATGTCCCAGAGCCGTAGGAGTCCGAATACCGTGGGTGGCGAGGGTTGGTTCTCTCCCTAAGGCTACGAGCTAACAGTCTCAGACTATTCTTAGAGCAAACCAGGGTAGGTGCTCTCTGAGCCTCCCACAAGAGCAGCAGAGTTCCCGGATCGAAGAATTTCATCTCCAATTAGTAGATTTTCCAATAATCCGGACGGGTCATTTGATCCAGTTCTACCCCGATCTGAAAGTACATCCATTCCTCTTCTATCCCGCAAAACTCGAAGACCATTTGGACAACTCAATTATTCCGACCTAGCACGTTGGATTCATCATTCAACTCCCGATTCGGCAGAAGGACTTCTAGAATTCACAAACGATTTCAAAGCTCTATCTTTTTCCGAACTCACTCGAAACCTGGCTCGAACGGAGTCTACGGCAACTCAGAGCATCTTACGATGCGAGAAGTTCGTAAAAGTTCCCACTCAAGAAGTGCGTTCGCGCCTCCAATCGAGAATAATTGAATCAGTAAAAGTCAATAGCCTATCGTCCCTTCAGGTAAAGAAATTCCTGGGATATGGCACACATCAATCGTCGTCTTTGGAAGGTCAGTACATAGTTTCGGAATTCAATCGCGTTTGAAGCTCACCAGCGGGCTGAAGACCGAAAGCGGCCGGAAGATGAATCTCTTTTCCACATTTCCAGCGAATACTTCTACGGATCGCAGGGTATCGAGTCGTGCACCCCAGGAGCGACGGAACTAAACGAGCCCATGCAGATAATGCGCCTCGGAACATCAGAAGTGCCGTACTCGTTGTTCAACGAGTACCTTTCCGAGCTTGGTGAAACGTCCTTCAAAGTTAGTTCCCAGATGGATGCTCCCTGAAGTGAGCAGTTTGATCCAAAGGTCGCCTCAAGAATGACATAACCCGCTGATATCCGAAAAGTCCTATAGAGACTTATGGCGGTTGAACTCTTCCAGGGAATCGAATATGACTTGTTCAAACACAATTGTAATACATTCAGCCACGAGCTGTCGCAGTTCCTCACTGGTCGAGGCATTCCCGAATATATACTGAGGCTTCCGGACGAAGTACTTAACACGTGAGTGCAATCACGGTGAATGAATTAAACAGATAGCCCGTTTTCCGTTGAGATATGCGGTTCGAAATCCGTGAAAGGCTCTTCCGTCGCATTGACGCGTATAGCCTCAGTGACTATGTAACTCTCGACCGTGGCGTCATAGCGGCAGGCCACGAACCTGAGCGATGACTAGAACATCGGCTGTGGCACGGCTGAGAGAGAACACTTCCTTAGCTGCCGGGCCGGTCTCAGACGCCGGACGAGGGAATCGGTTAAAAGCTTTTCTCCAAAGAGAAGCAACTCCGAATAAGCTCTCCAACACTAACAGTTCTGTATCGCAGTCTCAAGACCGCTGTTTATCGTGGAACGGAAATCGTGATGGTTATCGACTTCTCTGGATTACAGGCCTTTCGGTGCAAGAATAGCGCAATCGCTGGGCGTCCCGGTTTCGCTTAGGAGCGAGAACGCAAGAGGAACCTCGTTCTGTGGAAACGCGCAACAGAACCCAAGAGGGAGAGGAAGTTCACCTGAAAGGCAGGTAGGAAATTTCGAGTGTGGATGCGACTCGTCGAGTCTTTCGATTCCCGCCCTGAACCCAAGCTCCCCTCGGGCAAAACCCGCTCACTCACAACTCCTGCTGCTCGCGACTCCTCGATCGGATCTCCAATCTTGCCGAGAGCACGCTGGTTCTCGCGTGCGTCGCCAGACTTGGAAGCAGCGTCGGAAATCAATCATCTTTGTGAGCGTGCGAGGGAATCAAGTCGGGTTCTTAGTTCGTCCGGCCCGGCAGAGAGGCCCCTCAGCCGGTTTAGGGCATTGCTTTCGGGCTATACAGCGGTGTCGTTATGCTATATTTGGGCCTCCAGAACTTGGTCCGAAAGAGTTGGTTCCCTGCGAACCGCCGGAAAAGTACACGAGCGAGTCGCCCTACCTCTAGGATTGTCGGAGTGCGCGCGTGAATAATCTTATAAGTTCTCCAAATCTTCCGGCAGGCTATAGATCCAATCAGCAGACCGCATCTACCCGATCGAAGAGTAAGCTGAAGATTCGTTTTGTACTCCGCTACGTTCAATTCGCGATTCTGCATGGGGAAGAAGCGCTACCGTATTTGATCCAGAACTGGTTTTTACGACGGATGGCTCGGACTTTTTCCAGATGAGTAGCACCGTCGAAAACCCAGGCCGTGAGAGTGAATCTCCGGAAAACCGAGTTCCAGTTGCTCCGAGGAAAACGAGACGCTATGAAGACCCGGCCATTTGTTTCGAGCCGATTGATGTGAGTATGACCGTTTTTGTAATTCTTGCATCTCTCGGCTCAGAGCTGCAGTTCTGAACGGAACTTATGGTTCCGGCTGTTGTGAGTTTCCGGTGAGCTGGATTTTTTCACGAAACTATCGATCATGTTTCCATTCAAGGGAACATCAGCATTGCAAGTGGTCGAGGAACGATTGCAGGGTAAACTCTCCGAGGAAGACTCATCTTGTCTCCGAGAGTTCGCCGAATACATCAACACAGACTGCGGCTCCTGGTCCTTAGGAGGACCTCATCTCGATCTTCTTGGTGAGACTTCATGCTGTTGTTCGTGTTCATCTCGGTCGCATCCTTCGTCAAGTGGTGCCGAAGACACTGAAAGCCAACGATTTCCCCCGAAGGCTCGCATCCCATTCATTCCGGGTCTTTTTCTAGGAATCCTACTGGCGGAGAATCAGGAACCGAAAATTCGCCTTGCAACCATCCAGTTCCTCTCGGCTTGCGCACTGAAAGAAGACTTCATTCTTTTTTTGCATCAAGATCGCAAGGTCGGCTCCACATCTATGTGTCAATATCGGAGGGGTCTTTCCACGGGGGCAACAAAACGCTTGACGGCTCTGGCCTTCCCATTTTCAGAATCACGCTATTTTGAACTATGTTTATAAGATCGAGAAACTTCCAGCCGACGAACAGGACGCCATCATGATTTTGGTATTCCTTCATCGTTCAAGTTCTCAATTCATCCTAATGAGTTCATGCGCCCTGAAACTGATATCTCGTAGCGGTTACAGCAGCTATCTGAGTCTTTGAATTTCAACAGATGTGCAACTTCTGCAAGCACAATTCATCTTTCGACTGGCTCATGTACATTTCGGAGTGGCCCTCAGATGACGGAACACCAGGTGGCTGCAACAACTGCAAGGTCGCTTAGCGTTTCTCGTTCGTTGTCCAGTTTCGAAGCTGATCTCAGTTCTAATGGTCTCCCATCTTTGCTTTCCTTATTCGCCTTTCAAGCTCAAATCCAATGTCGCTTGTGCAGGTGACGACTCGTGCCGTGGTGCATGCATTACTCTGTGACCGGAAGGAAACTCAGGAGAAGGCGGCCGCTCTGATGTACAACCTCGCGCTCAAAGAGGCAAGCTGAGAGAAGAGGCAGCTTATCCGATCTGACCTCACACAAAAGAAAAAATTGTCTTGCCAGAGCTTGCCTGACATTGCATTGATCTTACAGCTCTTCGATGATCAAGCGACGGAATTCGCAACCGCTCTCCTCCAGTTCCTGCACTCTGACTTGAGTGAAGAGGCTTCTTGGAGAGCACTCGTGGCGCTGTTCCGATTCTGTCAGATAAGCTACAATGATGTGAGTGAACTCCGACAGAAACTCAATTTGACCATCGGAGGAAACAGCTCTCAGCTCTTGGGACTTCATCCAAATCATAATAACATTCCGATTGCTTCTATCAGGTACCTGCACTGTGCAGCATGCTTGGGCCAAATCTGGATAAATTCACGAAAATGTCGAAGCGAGTCGACGCAGCACTAAAAGACCTTCGCGACAAAATCGCCAACCCTGGAGGGGCAGTTATCTAGGCATCGTCACCGTTTGATTTCATTCGTGAAGCGTTGGCTCCCGTAGAATGGCGACATTCGATATCATAAGTTTCGAGATCTTGTTTCGAATCATATTCTTTGAGAGTGGATCTCAATTTATAATAATGCAGCTCCGTGATAAGTTCAGCAGAACGCGAGGGGGCATGAAAATGCGACAAGATTTTATTCTGCTAATAAAACCGAGAGGCTGAACTCACAGACGAGTTTCGGAGTCTTTTCCCTATACGCCGTTGGCTAAACAATGAAAGCATTGATCCACCGTCCTAGAAGTTACCTAGATCACTCATCCGTCGATCGTCTCCAAACCGCTCATTCGACATGCATCACTGGTCTCGGAGCGAGTCACTACGCGGAACACTTTTGGGTCTTCATCCTCACAGTCATCGTGTCATTAAGGAGTTTCTCGACATCATCAATGGTGTCCGGCAGTTTTTTGTCCAACGTTTCAGGCAATTTCGTCACACAAAAGACACCCATGGCTGATAGAGTCACGAACGTGAGACAAATCACCGATTCGTTCGTCCAGTCCCCGAAATCTTTCAGGAAGGGGGCCATCATGGCCGCCGTCCTGGAGAACATCATGCACACCGCGAAACCGACACTCCGAGCTGGGGTCGGGTTGATCTCGTGAACGTTGGTCCACATTACGTACCCATGAACATATAGAAAGAATCGAACGATGAAGCTGCCTATGACTTTTGTCCATTGGTAACTTTCATCCAGGAAAAAAATTGCGGCGAACATGACTGCGGCGGTGCCGAAATTGAAGACTTGCGACTCCCTGCGACGACACTTCCGTAAAAGATACATTCCAACGAACCCCGAAGGAATTTCTGCGAGAGTCGAAATTATCCAATTAACATGCGGGTTCCCAGGCAGCCGGTGTGCGTTGAGAACAACGTAGTAGTTGACGAACGAATGACAAAACCACAGAGTTCCCAAATACAGAATGTTGCGTCGCAGTATTGGGACTCTCCACAGGTCAAGGTAGCCCAGATTCATACTTCGCATGGCGTTCTCGCTTTCAGCGCGCACGGCCAACCTGGCCATCACGTTTTCCATGTTCGGGACGGAACGTTTATTTCGTTTCAAAATCCTCAGGATTGTTCTCTCGGCTTCCACGAGACGATGCTTCACCAGCAACCACTTGGGGGATTCTTCAACGAAGGGAAGGTAAGGAAGCACCAAGAACCCCGTTAATCCGATCGCCAACTGCATGTAACGGAAGTTCTGGAGGCAGTACGAGAGCAGAGGGATGAAAAGGAGGGGAATGGAGTAGCCTATCCCGAAGCCAACGTTCATAAAGAGTCTATCTTTCTCGGGCATGATCTCCATGAATAATCCCGTCGTGGCAACCGTTATCCCCGACGCGGAGGAAGACATGAAGAATCTGAGAAGATTGAAGATGAAGAAATCCTTGACGAATACGGCCGAGAGACCTGTCGTCAGCAGAACGCAAATGCCGACAACTAATGCGACTCTCCGGCCGAAGCGATCCGATATTTTGGCAAAGATGATAACGCCAAGGAAAGAGCCGGCCATAACGACGGCTTGCATCGCGGATCGTTTCCACGAGTCTCCGCAAACCAGATTCCATTCCGAAGTGGCGGTCTCTCCATATTTTTCCTTGTCGTATGACCAGCCATGACTGCAGGGAGCCGAAGAGTTTAAGTCGAGCCCAGTTTCAGCAGACCATCGATACATGAGGCATTCAACGACCGTACCTTTCGCTGTTCTGGGAACTCCGTTATCTTTCCACCAAGCAGCATCTATCGTCGTATTAGGCGGAGCGCACCAGTGGGGAACGTCGGCAGCCATGAGGGGAGACATCATATTCGACCACGCCATAGGGTACGCGCGAGTGCATGCGAGGAGTAAGATGATACCTTAAAAGAACAGTCGTTCCAGGTTGAGATCTGAGCGCGGCAATAAATCCGAAGTGTAGCACCCGTTGAGGCGGTATCCGCCACGTGAACTGTGGCGCCAATATCTGCTGATTCGATTCCGCCCCTCCGAGGCGAGAGCTTATTCTCGGCGCGGAAAGACCACAGGAATTGCGGTCCGCGCACTCACCCTCGGCTCTAGAGTTGCAGAGTCGGCTCTGTTTGTGGGAGCTCCGAAGAATGGAGGCACGAGTGTCTCATCATCGCTGAATCACCTCAGATCCATGGTTATTATGGTTATAGCCTCCTAGTGGAAATAGGATGAAAGACATCCGGGGTAACTAAAGTTCGAGCAATCGAGATCGGAACGTTTTTGACGTGTCTCATCAAGTACCGAGTGGGGGTCGTGAAAATTCGTTATTCCACGAGTCATTGGACTCGTCGGACTCACGAGTCCACTGGCTCTGAATATGTAATGCAAGTTGCGCCGATTCTCACAGTTCCCGTATTCCAAAGTTTCGGGACAAGGTGGGACTCTCATGTTTCCCAGTCTGATCGAATCGCTCGTATTCAATGCAAAACGATGTTTCTACATATTCCGCTTCCTCACATGTCACACGAGTCATCCCTGGATTCTTATTCTGTTACATTCTGTGTAAACTTTTGGGCGGAGTTGGCAGCAAAACAGGCACAATACTTCAGTATGAACTTCGTTGATAGAGCTCCTGATAGTCACTTGTCGCTCCAGTGGATTCTCTTTCGGTTCTGCATTGAGGTGGCTTCATCGACGCGGCGTGAGAGCGGAGTCCACCCGTGATTGGGGTCGTTAGAGTCTCACGCTCTCTCAGACGCAGTTGCTTCTGTCTCGCTTCGGAATCGACTTATCTGGAAGCATTCTGTCTTGTCCCCTGTCAGATTCGCGCATTCCCGGATTCAACTTCAGCGACTCGGCTGCTCTGTCACCTCTCCCCCTCGAATCGCTCTTCAAGGAGTGTCATCTGACAGTGGCTCACGAGAAGACGGGGCCTCAACGATGGATTGGTCTCAGGGCGGCCCCAGAAACACTCTCAAAGAGTATGATAAGAACGACGTATTCCACGCAGAAACCGCAGAATTTACAGATCCGGCTTCGAATATGAGACTTCCCGCCCTGGCCTGGTCTGGATCCCTGGTCACGGGGCAGAGACCTCTATCTGCGGGATCATAGGCCAACGCCAGTGCCGAACCGTACTCTCAGTTTTGAGTCCCTCCGATCCCTGCTCGAAGAGAACCCTTATTCTGCTGAAAGTGCGAAACATTCCCGTCCACAACACCGGTGATTGAGATGTCTCGAACCGTTTAGAAAAACAACTCAGCTTCCAAACACAAAATTCGATAGCTGTTCGCGTTGAAATCCTGCTTTTCAGATCGGCTTGCATTGTACGTCTAATTATACTCACAGTGATATCTCCCGAAGCCACCGATCACCTGGATAACATCCATTCCATCATCCATCTTGGAAGCACGAGAAGTGCACAGCTAGTTCGACTGCGGTGACGAAGTAGATATGTACCGTTGGGATCTCCCGTATCAGTAGAGGCGACTGAAGGCGATCGCCCATGTCATGCCACCAGAGGGCGCACAGAGAACACGGTTTACAGATCAGCTTACGCAGTGAGAACAGGAAAACCGGAGCGAGAGAGAGGAAGAGCCCGGGCCTTGAGACTCGAACCTCGGAGGGAACAGTTTTTCAAGTGCTGCGTTTCCCCCGCATCTGCGGGGGATTTTGCTGGATACGTCGTACGTAGAGTTTGTCGAGTTTCTCCGTGACCACGAGCCGATATAGGTCACACACTCGAAGATGCAGCTTGTGCGAGGAGAGAAAGCCGGCTCCAGCGTCCAATGTCGTGCATGCTTATAAAACTCGGTAAAGTCGCTAGTGGGGAGTTGACCTAGAGAAATCCACGGAGTTTCATCGCGAGGAGCGATCTCACACAATATTCGATGCTCCGAGGATCTGTAAACAAGGCGTCAGACGCGAACAGCGAACAGGGCTGAATCAACTCCGCAGGCTACAATGACCCGAGCTCGTGCTCATCTTGCGGGTCGAGCACAGACCTGGTCTCGCTCAAAGAACGCTGAGGAGTCGAATCTGAGTCCGAGCGGCCTCTCAACAGCAACGACTTTCGAAGCGATTCGGGACGGCGCTCAAGGTCTCAGACTACATGACGTAGAGTTTTCCGAGTTTTTCAAGGCACGGATCGTATCAAAAAAGCGTGCGTTTCCGACTGAGAGAACGCTCCATCAAAGAGCGGCTTTTCATTCCAGTGACCTCACTTGACGTCTTCCAGCATTCTCATATCGTCAATCTCTCAGCTGCCGGCGCACCACAGCAAGGTCGGACGGGATCCGAGAAAGCTTACGGAAAGGCTAAAAGCAGTCGGTACTGCTCTTGGACATGTCGCCTCCCCATAGCACGATCTGTAGAAAGTGACGTAGTTGAAACTAAGCAATGGAAGAGTTTCGATGATCATTACGGAACGCTCGAACGACCATGTCAGTGGAAGCACTGCACCAGAATAGATCGTTCCGTCGATGTGTTGAATATCCTTTTGGCTCGCGGAGAGACCACATCCGTCGCTTCGTGTTTGGATATCCTCCGCACTCCGATTATAGTTCACTTGGAATGTAGGGAACCTACGTAAAATCAATGGAGCCTGTCTCGAAACTTGATCGAACAGTTTTATCATGTATACGGTGCGGATGAACTCATTCCCAAGGCTGAGAATGACTTGTGTCCGGTGATCGCTCTTGCGCTCATGGTAGTGCTTCATGATTGGAGAAATATGCAAGCTACCGTCCGTCGATATCTACCTGCCGGATGAGTTCGTTACAGGAACAAACAATCTCCACACATCTCGTCAACGTTTGCGTCATCATTAAAAATCGAATCACGGTCTCATATAACGGAAAGCAGTCCCCGAGAGAGGGGGGAGAAACCGTATCAGAAGTGTTCCGTTTGGTGCTCTGCGGGCGCAGCATGGACTTGTGGAGTTCCTGCGGGGAACTAGACTGGTCGTGTTGAGGGATTTTTCCGGGAAGTCAGTCCCTAGAGAACTTTCTGTCTCCAGTCTTGTCTAATTCGTCAGAGTCATCGTTGCTAACCCTTAAGAATAGACAGCGTTTCGCGCCACTTTCCGTGGCTGTCACATGAACGCGCTGGGTCGGATCACGGATGAGAGAGCAGCCACGAAACTCACAGCGCTATGTGGAGAATTCGAGCTCACGGTGTGTCATTGCCTCTCTTCTGGAAGGTTCTTGCTGAACAAGGAATTCTCGCCGAGAGCCTGGTAGCTCGCCAGCAGGTCCTGAGGCTTCACCTGCTTGGCGGGAGCAACATCTAGACAATTAGCGCAATCATAGCTCCTCCGTTGGGGGTCTCTATACTGCCCCGTGAGCTGAGCAAAACCGGCACCTCTAGCACCCGTTTTTTTCGCTGTCCGTCTGTTCAGCGAAAATAATCCATTTGATAATTTCCCTGAGATATGAGACAAGGCACAGAGCCACTCAGCCGGCTCGGCTGTTGAGCTTTGGCATTCGTATGAGCCCCATGAAATTAGTGAAATTTCGCCGGAAATCGCCTGTCTTGACGGCTGGTGGAAAAATCTTTGCAGTCATTCGCAGGACACGGATTCGGTGCCAAGCCCATCCTTTCCGGCCTCCAAGTTCTCTCCTCCTCAAAGTTGGAGGCCCATCCATGGATGCTGTCACTGTTTGAGATCACTGGTTCCGAGGCAGGGTGGGAGATTTCCGGAGAGTGCCCACCGAGACTTGGTTGCGGGACTTTGCGGTAAAATATTTCTTCCCCTCAAAGTTGGAGGCCAAATCAATAGAAGCTGACCCTCAACCGTTCGAAAGCAGTTGAGCGATTGTGCTGGGTATGAGGGACGAAGCGAATGTGGTAACCTGTTCCCCGTGTTTGTTGCCCTCTCATCCATTCCTCAGCAACATGAGGCCTCCTCGATCGGAAGAAAAAAGGCTCAAAGGCACGAAAGTACCACTCGACCCGAATTTTCAACGGTCGGAATCGAGTCCGAGAGCTCGAAACACTGCGACATGGGTCTCAAATATTTTCGTCCATCTGGAACCCCATTTTTAGCAACTGTGGGCCGAGGTCGGAGCGCCAGGATACCTCGAGAAGGATGAAACAGGCCGAGTCATCGAATCGGTGGGAAGTGCTTGACATAGTCGGCTGTTAAGCGTCGGTGGATAGTCGCGAAAGCGGTTCCCTCATAGAGTCGGGACGATTCAACCCTTCACGAGTAGCGAAAGCACCCGTGTTCAGCGAGCCAACAGATACTGACGAGGATAATCACTACAGGGTATGTCTACGCTACGCTATGACATGTGGGCTTATTCGAGCACTTCAATCAATCCTGTCGTCGTGGAGCGGTCTATCGGAATGAAGGAGCGAAGAGAAAGCCTCACGCTCCAGGCCGAAAAACTTTCCTGAAAAGCCTGGTTAATCGAGCGGGAAGAATTAAGAGAGGGACTATATATCACATCATATGAACTCTATGATGGTAGGCAGAACAATCCGAAAACCCTATGAATTTATTTGATGTCGTTCTCTCAGGTCATGATGAGCAATTGTTTGTTGACTAAGTAGAAGGTATACGAACTTTTGGGTTCGACTTCTGCGTGTCTCTGAGGAGCTGCTCGACGTCATCAATGGTGTCCGGAAGCTTCTTGTCTAATGTTTCAGGCAACTTCGTGATGCAGGATACGCTCACCGCGCTAAGAATCATGAAAATTACGTAAACCGCCGAGTGGTGAGTCCAATCACCAATGTCTTTCAGGAAAGGTGCGATCATGCCAGCCGTCCTTGAGAACATCATACAAACAGCGAAGCCGACGCTCCGAGCGGGGGTGGGATTGATTTCGTGCACGCTCGTCCATTTGACGAAGCCATGCGTGAAAATGAAGAAGCGGACGATAGTGCTGCCGTAAACTTTCGTCCACCGATAGCTTTCATCCAAGAAATACACCCCGGTGAAAAGGACGGCGGCCACGATCAGATTGAACATTTGCGTCTGACGGCGACGACATTTGCGCAGAAGATACATCCCAACAAATGCGGAAGGAAATTCTGCGAATGTCGAGATCGCGAAATTGAGGTGAGCGTTCCCCGGCAGCCGGTGTGCATTAAGAGCCATGTAGTAGCTCATCAACGAGCCTGAGAACCAGAGACCGCCCAAGTAGAGAATGTTCCGTCTCAAAATTGGAACCCTCAAAAGATCTAGATAGCCCAGATTCGAACTTTTCTTGGCATTCTCAGTTTCGGCGTGCACGGCCAGTTCCGCCATGACGACTTTCATGTTCGGGATGGGTCGTCTATTTCGTTTCAGTATTCGAACGATGTTGCGTTCGGCTTCGGGAAGACGCTGCTTCGCCAGCAACCATTTCGGCGACTCCTCCAATACTAAGAGATACGGCACGAGAAGGAAACCCGAAAGTCCGATCGCGAGCTGCATGTGGCGGAAGTTTTGGAGATAATAGGAGAGCAGAGGAATAAACATTAGCGGTATCGCGTAGCCGATTCCAAAACCCACGTTCATGTAAATTCTATCTCTTTCCGGCATGATTTCCATGAAGAGCGTCGTGACAGCTACCGTGATACCCGACGTGGCGGCCGACATGACGAATCGGAGGAGATTGAAAGCAATAAAGCTCTGAACGAACGCAGCCGAAAGTCCGGTCGTCAGGAGCACGCAAATCCCGGCGATAAACGCGCGCTTACGCCCGAGCCGATCTGAGATTTTCGCAAACACGACAACACCGAGGAAAGATCCAGCCATCACGGCGGCTTGCATCCCTGATCGTTTCCACGAGTCTCCACAAACAAGGTTCCACTCAGAGGTCGCGGTCTCTCCGTAGTTTTCCTTATTGTACGACCAGCCGTGACTGCACGGAAGCGTGGTGTTCTTGTCAAGACCACCTCCAGCGGTCCATCGGTACATGCTGCATTCGACGGGTGAGCCTTTAGTAGTTTTCGGGACACCGTTATGCTTCCACCAGGTCGCATTCACTGTTTCGTGGGGAGGAGCGCACCAGTGGGGGACATCGGCGGCCATGAGAGGTGACATCATGTTCGTCCATGCCATCGGGTACGCCCGTGTGCACGCGAGAAGAACGACGATGCCTTCAAACGGAATCTCTCTTGAGTCGAACGCTGTCTCGGAGCGGGCGCGGGCTCGGCCCGAACGATCGGCTTGCGCTATCTGAAGCCGACTCGGTGGGATCCCCTCACGAGTTTTGTGTGGCTCCGCTTCGAGGCTCACGGGGTAGATAAAGAATAGGCAGATACGCACCATGATAGATGCCAAAGCGGCCGATCACCTGAATGACATCGATTTCATTGTCCATGTTCACACTTAGGAGGGGCAAACAGACACTCCGTCAAACCCCAGTCACCATCATGGAGAATAGCAGAGTCACACGTCAAACGTCAGTGATCGCACTCGACGAAACGTCATAAACAAGCCTCGCCACTGGAACTCACCAATCCCCACCATAAAGTGATTGTATTACCCTTGAGCACAGATAAGGAATCCTAGTTTTTTTGGATGGCACTTCTCAATAGACATTATTGCCATCAGACATCAAGCCGGGATGTTACTCGCTGACGGCAGGCATCAACTCGACGGCTCATTCGTGTCTCCGCCACCAATATGGGAACCAGCTCTACACATCATTAAGGAAAACCTGGAAAGCGACTCATCATCATTATTCGTAAGGACAAATCACAGTCGGAAGCGGTGTTCTTCAAGCCACCACCTTTTCCCACCAGGCCCCACTTTCGCAAAGAGGAGCACCCCATGCTTAACCGCGCCCTCAGTGTCAGCGATTAACACTGAGAAGGAGGTGCGCTTCAAACTAGCCTTATACGAAATACAACTTCATTAGTGATCCGGGGCTGTCCGTGTCCAACCGGGAATCCTCCGTGCCCCACCGGCGGGGCAGCTGAGAAGCACTGGTCTGGAGCATTCCCTGGTCCTCCCGAGCTGTTGCTAAGGAAAGCGCTTGGCATTCATTTCCATTGCAAAGCGGGCGCTACAAACCCGTCACCCGAGCCTCGAGGATTGTCTGCATCGGAGTTGATCGGGAAATGCTCGATGCAAGCGAATCGTCACTGGCGATTCATATGCAGAGCAAAGCTGCCGCCCAGGACGGAACCCGGAGATCGTTGACGATGCCGCATTTTCGATCGCGATTTCCAGACGTTCATGTTGTGCAGCTGTGTTGAAGGCAGCTCGGGCTTGGATTTTCGTCTGAAGCCTGGATTCTCGATATTCACTAAGAAATCGCTCGTTCTCTAGGATGAACAAAGGCGCCACGATGTGGGCCCAGATCGAATTTGGCGCCATTTTTCCAAAATGGCAATCCCCTCTCTCAAAGCAGCATGTGCCGTAGGTGTTCGAAAGTCAAACAACGCGGCTCTCCATGGTTCACTGAGTGGAAATTAAGCAATTCTAGACTTCTTACCTTCACCCGAAGTGTTTTCTTCCTCTGAGACGGGATGTTTCTTTTCCCCATGGAATGGCTCCGCTGATTAACGGTGATCGTACGCTTCCTCTCAGCTAGTCAATAACTGCTGTCGGACTCGACCGTGGTTAGAGGTAAAAGGATACGAAACGATGATAGAACGGAATATATCGAGCAACCATGGGATAGAAACCATCCGTTCTCCCTTGAAGGACTCACTCTTGCGGTAGAAGGTTCAGAATATATTCAAGATGATCTTCTGTGGTGCGCTTCTGGGGAAAATCGCGCGAAGCACAGCTGTTGGAGTCATTGTTAACAACGGCGCTCGTCGACATCTCGTTCCCGCCTGCTCCACGAGTCTTGTTCAGGTGACTTTGAGCAGCAGACACATATTCAGCTCTTGGATCCGAGGACAGCTCGGAACCGACTCACTGCCTCTCCCCGACCGGTGTCATAATTTGGCATTCAACTCTGTGAAACGAACCTAAGCTTAACGACGATAGGAACTACATCTTTTCTCAATGGCACAGTTCCAGCAAAACCATCAACGGAGGAGGATGTCCAACAATGTCTCTCCCCAAGAGGGAAAATGGGCCGAATCGGAGCTCAAAGTCGAACCCGAGCCTAAGGATGAGATCCATCCACTGGACGCTGAAAAGTGGACCACGGTATACAAGTTCAGATACATCAATCCATTGCGGCTGGCTGTCCGATTGAAAATGTATCAGGCATCCATATGTCTCTTCTCAACGATCGCCTTACCCTTCGTGAATTATTTCGGGGTTGATCTGTCACCAGGCACGTACCTCTCAGGGTTCTGATCATATGCAGGGTGGTCGACTTGAGTCGGGAATATTTTGGATCCTTCCTCTTCCGCTAATCAACTCTTGGAAATGATCAGATTTGAGATCCCACCGAAAATGAGCCTTCCTCTCGAAGGGTTCCTCTTAGCTAGCGAGAGACGTCAATCTCTGGATTCCGTGCCTGAATTATTCGGTGCGGCAAACGATACTCTTTGTCGTTCGCCCTCGAACGGAGCGAGAATCGCTCCGGAGCACGAAAAAAGGCGAGGGATCATATCGGCTGTGGAATCCGTGATTTGACAAAAAAAAAATCTCGCATGCGATGCGCTCTCCCGGTATCTCCCCGGAGATGCCGAATTGGAGAAAAGTTACGGAGATGGGAAGTTCTCATCCTGACAGGTCGAAACCGGCCGGCCGTGCGAATCGTGAGTGTTTTTCGAACGCAGACTCTATCAAAAAGAATGAGTTTGAGCCGTGATCGGAGAGGTTTGGAAGGACATCTTCTCGACCTTCCTGAGCTTGCTTCGAGTTGACAGTTGGGGTTCGTGCAAATAATGGAGACCCTAGTGATGGAGACCCCTCCCAATAATTTAGCCGGCCCCGCAGCTATCTCGTCGATCCGGCTACTTTCCTTTCATGTGAGATTCTCACACATTCCCCACGAAATGACTACTAGAAGGAGGAAGATTAAAAACTTCCCGACTCACGTCGACATGTACGTTTTTGGAGACGATTGGGTTGACTCAGTTTCATTGGGATCCTCATTTGCTGTTGCTGATATTTCCAGAGACGATGGCTCTCATAATGGGCACCAACTTCTACATCCTCCTCGCAACGGTCGCCATAGGACATTGTGCCCAACAAATTGTCGGTATCCTATACATCAATGAGCCCAGAGATAAAGTTCGCGTGGCAACTCTGTCTTTCTATGGGCATCGGCTCGATTCTATGTTCGATATTGAAGATATAATGCAAGTCTCGGATCAAGGTAATTCACGCCTCCGTTCGGAGGAACTTAAGGATCACAAATCCTTCATCATTGATTGTGATATTCTGTTGAGAAAAGAGCAAACGAGATCTACCCTAAGCAATCCTTCCTCCGGACACAGGGAACTCCAGCAAACATCCTTACATCAATTTGAAGCGGTACTCCAAGCCGAAGGCCAACGCATTCGTGTATATCGGACACGGAGTTATGGAAAAAGGTCTTTTCGAGGAGATTTTCGGGCCAGTTCCGCAACTGACGCCCCAGCGGTTGACACGATATGGCAGAAAAAGTCCGTGATATGATAGGGTTGAGGGGAGAGTTCGTCTATGATCTGGTTGTTCATTTAGATATGGAGTAAATCTTTCTAATATCCACGGACTCGTCCAATTATTAAGACATCGACCGCACCTCCGTGAAGCCGGTAATCCTATTCAACTGGCACGCGTGTCAACCGACGCATGGACTTTGAAACACTTTTCTATATTCTGGAGTCTAGACGGTAGCAACCGTGTTTCGCATCTTTCTCAACCTCCGAATCATTGCATAATGGATCATAGCGGCTTCGCTCCCTTCATCGACATCACTCTCCCGAGCCCAGTTCTTCGCGTCGCTGACTGGAAACGTGTCGCGGTGAACGCTTTCCATCTTTAGGAAGCCGATGTACTATAACGTATTTTCGGGGGTAGAGATCAGGCCACACGCGAGAATTTATCTCATAGCCGCTCTACAGAGTTCTGTCCCGTAATAGGCACAACATCGCGAAGCTTTGGCGGTCAACAGCCTTTCTTGCGCGGTCTAGTTTCCCTAGTTGGCCGTTCTGAAGCTGGCAGTGGAGATGGGAAATCTCATTCTTTCTCTCGTCGGAGGTCGGACCCGAGCCCACAAGGCCGCTGAGAGTGCTCTGGTGCCGCCCTGCAGGTCCGCTCTGTGAATTCGATAACTGACTCGAGGTGGCTTCATTGCGCAACCCTTGTGATCCAATTCCATAACTTCTGCGGAGGAACGAGGGATCCGCGAGAGTGCGCCTCTCGGGATTTACGCCCGCTGCTCTTGTCGAGAGTTTTACATCGTGAATCTTGGTGCCTGACAGTTGGTCGGGAGTACTCCTGCGTGGCAAGTATGAGCGGTTCAAGTAAACGAAGTCGTCGAAGGCACTGCCGATAGGCGAAGGTGAGTTGCCACCGTTACCTGTTCGATACTCAGAGTTCCGGGGAATGCAGAGCTTGTTGACGAAGCATCTGATAGAGTTGAGTGCGACCGGCGCTGAAGTTTCGATGTTAGGCGCACCTCGGGAATCTCTGTCTGTCGTCTTTCTGGTGCTAGCGAACGAAGTCGAAGTTTCGCCGAGCACCGAGAATGGCACTCCGATGAAACGTCGTCGGCGAGTTTCGAATATCGAGCTTCCAAATGGCAACAGAGCGGCTCGGAAAGACTCCCAGTCTCGAATCCCTCTTCCTCACGCGCTGTTGGAAGGACTGAGGTCGCGAGTGTCACTGATCACATCGTGAGGTATCAATCTCGTTTCAAAAACGGTCAGACGAGCCCTGAGCCGTTGCTCTATGACTCAGGTGTCACTGAAATGCCATTTTAGTTCTTTGATCTCTAGATTCCAAAAGAACTGTTCTCGGTTCAAGTTGGATCGAGAGATAAACCTCTCCACGCGAATTATGAGTCTAATGTGCTCACCGAGGTGCCCGCTGTTTTTTCTGCAGCACGGTTCGTATAATTATGGGCTGACGATAGTCTCCGTTACCAGAGATCGCACCCCCCCCCCCCCTCGACACGGCAATTCAGCATATCTGAGATCTGGATCTGAGGCAGTGATCGCCTGGAGTCTAAGCCCGTCGTTGGCCGGGGCGCGAACTCCGCAGTCACGAAACTTCGAGACATCGGAAACTCTTTATTCCCGTCGTGGGAGGCATGAATCGATCCTTTAGGCTCAGGCGGTGCTTCGGGGAGAAACGCTGCGACACACTTTCGTAGTCAATAAATGGATGTACATTACGGCGGATATTTCTCCTGGCTCAGTACGAATCCGTCGAACGCCCTCCCCTCTAGCCGGTACACGAGCGCAATGAAAGTCTCAGCTTGGCTCATGGAGATACCTCGATGAATGTTCTGATAATTGCGTAGAAATATGGCAGCTGCTGTTGTTACGGTGGGTCAAGCTGGGCGGAGGAGGCCGGGAAGTAAAAGTGAGCACTGACGGTTGCCGGCTGAAGCTTTCCAAAAGAGGAATAGCTCGCCGCTGCGCCGTTTAGGTGACTGACTAAAGAAGAGAAAGCCACGAAAGATGCCACGGACGGCAGCGAGCCAGCCGGCTACCCGGAACAACTGCCAATCGAAAACTAGTCGAGGGCGCGGGCCGCTGGCTGCGGAGACCTTCTATGAGAGCGTTGCAGGGCTGCGCGCAGCACCTTACACGGAGAGTCTCACATTTGAGCAGGTTGCGTGCCTTGCGGAGATCTCGATGCGATTCGCCTTCTTTGGAACGCTATGAAACATTCGACCCGTCGACCCTCTCAAAATGATGCCAGAGCCAGATCAGTGGAGGGCCGACGAGTTTCGTTCCGGGACAGGTTGACTCGCATCGGATGACCCAGACACATAAATTCAGGAATACGCTCACAGGCATTTTGTTCGTGTTCAAGGGGTGCCTATCAACGGCGGGTGTCATGCGCGGCGGCGGGAAGACTTCGTCCATCCGAAGCAGATGTCTCAAGTTCCATAACTTCGTCCCGGCCGATGCGGCCAGTGAAAGCACCCGGCTCCAAGAACAGCATGGTACTAAAAAAATCACGGTCACCTCGACTCCGTGGTTGCCGCCGCACAACGCCTCGTACGCTCCGGAGAGTCCTGTGCCCGTCGGCGGCATAGTGCCATCGCAGGCACCGCTGCCCCATCATCTCCTGGCACTCCTCCGGCCCCCGCCCCCGATAACTCACTTGACACCTGAAGTTACAATAACACCGATACCAGCATCAACATCTCCGAGTCAACATTCCACATCGAGGAAGCGCAAGTCAGATGACGTACGACGTTTATTGAACATAAAGATTTCCCTGAAAGAACAACGGAAGGGGGACGAGCAACCACTAGATCTGTCCCTGAGGAGAGACGATGAGACGACAGATGAGCAGCTGGGAATATCTTGTCTCGAGGTGAGATGCGATCGAGTGTTTTTCGCGGGTTCGAGCGTTCGCTGAATAGTTCTCGTCATCAAATGAGGGATCCCACGGGGTGCAATAAGAAACACGATCCGCTAACTGTCAGAGGTATTTTTCCAGTCCACTTTCTCGTCAGCTCTAGCGAGGCCAGTTCCGATGTATCCTCATCTGGTGATGCCGCCCAACGAACCATCAAACCTGAGTTCAGTTCTGTACCATCCGTCAGCTCTCTCAGAGAAGTCCCGTATACCCGCTATGGCGACACAGTTTACCCACTATTCCGAGTTTGCTAACCGAACTGCGACCAGCGGCATCTTAGTCAAAACTAAACAGGTGATCTTTCAATTCAATTTGGCAACGAGCGATCCAGTATCAAATCGAAATTTTCTGGTTCAAACTCCGGGACAGGAAAATTTCCGCAGGTTTCCGAAGGCGATGCAACATTCTGCAAGTTTCGACAAGTCAAACCGCCAGCACGGCCGTGCGGTCGTCAGAGAAAACTACGTTTCATGCCATCGAAGTGGCCGCAGTGACAGCCATCATACTTTCTCGCGGTCGGCGCTGAACCATGCGGCTGTCCACGATATTTGGAGCCAATACTCAGGTACGCATCGTGCTCCTCATGCCGATTCGTTCGTGCTCAGTCTGAAATCAGTGTTCGCCGCCGATTCGGATGCCTTGCTATCCCAAGACGACTTCTGCTGATCGAGTTCTTGATCAATGCTGTATAATTTGTTTTGCCCATCATGGTGGATTCCTTCCTCCATTTCGAGTTTGAACCCGATCCGGGAGTCATTGAGCGGAGCCGAGATACTGATTCTTGACCGCCGTCTGTCTTCAGCAGCGGTAGCGATGAGTTCTGTCTAGTCAAAACCATCCTTGTAAAGCAGCTAATCGAGGCGCCGACTGACGTCAATGGTGTAGACGCTCACAAGAAAAGGTTGAGAAGCGTATGTGTATCTCATACAGAAATGTAAATAGCGTCTCGAGAGCGATCTCGAGGGTCCTGTTACTGTTTAATAAAGTGTTGCATCAAGACGACGGTTTGAAATCTGGATTCGCTCGATGAGGCCCACGACCGGGGCCAAAAAGAAACATTGGTTCAAAACGTCGAGTGAGGATTTTTGTCGAGACCGGCGAGGGAGAGGGGGCTGAGTTTCTCTCGCGGAGGAAGCGGATCCTCGAAAAGATCCCCTGTCGCAGCGCTTCGATGATTCACAGCGGACTCGAACGGGCTCCCTCTCGGAACAAAATGCGGCATGAGCCCTTGCGTTTCGCCTCTGGCCATGCGCACCGACAGAGAAGTCATCCGTGGACATGGAGCATGCGCTGCTCGATTCATTCCTGTTGAAATTCGTTCTTCACATCATCCGTGATTCTTGTCACTCTTTCGGCCGACATCGACAGGAACCCCGACATCTCGACATGAATTTTGAAGACGCGAAATTACTGATCGAAGTCAACGCGGTACGCGAACCGTGTGTGTCAGGCCAAACACAGTAATCGAGGGCTTTCCGGGCGAAATGTCGAGCACCTTAGGACACTTTCAATGGCGGGGGACCGCTGCGGAATCCGGGGAACAGCGGTAGGGGAGGAATACGAAACTAGCTGCGGCAATGAACTGCTGGTACAGATATCCATCTCGCAGGACACGAGCGATTGACACACAGAGTGTGTTCGGAGGCGAAAACGAAATCATTGTGTGTGCGCCGAGTCTTTCAAGACAGCAACCACTTCGGTCGAAAATACTTTTTCGTTGCACTCTGCGTGATGTTCGCAAGCAGCCTGAACGCGTAAGGGAGGATTCGTTATCCACGAAAAATGTCCTCGGTTCATTCTGGAGGAGTGCGAAAAGAAAGTTCGCCTGTCTGAAATTCCTCAGAACAAGAAGTGAGCAAAGCGAAGCACATCCTGCGTGGGAATCACTTCGTGTCGCGCATGATTTGGATCCGTCCGGCACAGAGTGGAGAAAGAAGAACAAACCCTCAATGCAATCACGTCTCTGGAGCAACGTCAATTATTCTCGAAAGCCATTAACACCGACAGCGCCAGAAACTGCCACGACTTCATAGTTCCTACGAGAACCCGATGGCCCACTTCATCTATTGATGCATCTGCTTCGAACCATGCTCCTCGGGTCTGAATTTCATCATAGGCGTCTTCTATTCGCAGTGGCACCATACATGAGAAATGTGACTTGCAGAACATTCCCAGGTCCTTCCCGATATCGGACACAACTGTTATCTCGGTCAGCAGGGCCAATCTTTCTAGTTGAATGCTATTATCCCTCTAAGCATTGAGTTTCCAGAGGTAGCCTAGCTGGTCGGTGGGATTTTGGGTCTCCGAGCTCGAGCCCCAGATATTCGGCCCTGAGGAACCTTCCAATCCACGCCAGTACTGGGTGTAAGTATCCCCAAGAGTTTCATCGCACCTTCTTTTGACTGATTGCGCTAAGCTTCTCGCCCCGTCGAGTGAACATATTCATGTCAGGGTATCTGTATATACACACGTTCCACACCCAGAAAGTGGTTTGCGAAAAGTCGCGTTTGCATCCCCAGAAGAGAGCCCATTCATTCACACTCACCGTCAGCGGAACTATGGGAACTGGGTTTCCATGCAATGCTGTGAGTCTACAACCGGTGAATGCTTCAAAATTAGTGAAGTGAGCTCTGGCAGGAAAAAGTAGACCGCTCTGACTGTTGAGCGGCTGTCGCATAGAAAAGAAGACCGGAGAAATTCTCAATATTCCGCTTTGAAACGGGTTCCGACTCTCCAGAGACTTCCCATTTGTTCTTCCCACTTCCCGCTCCGGCCTCCTCCGCGATACTTCATTTCTGGAAATCCTCGGGATCAGTTCATACATCCGTTTGAATCTCATTCTTCATTTGAATGTCTCAGAAGACGAGAATGAACACAAACGAAAGCCTCAGCTTGTGTTGCCACATGGGCCGATTGTTGTCCACCGTTCCAGTTGGGCATGCCCTTTTCCGTCTTCTCCCCCGCCGTCCGGAACCGGGTCAAAAAGAAGTTCTTCGCGGGATGACAACTTATCCTGATTTCAGAATCCTTGTGAACGTTGCTCAACGTGCCCGACAGATCCCCCAAAACACAATCCTGTGTTTCATTCTTAGTTGGCTGCACTTCCCGCGGAAGCCACCCGCACAGAACCGGCTGCCCGCGCGACCCAGAAACGCAGGCAGAAGAAGCTGACCGAAGCCGGGGCCCGCGCATGTGCCTCCCAAGAAAGGCAAGCGCTCTGCGTCAAAAACTTCCCTTGAGCCACTTTCATTTTCCGCTCAATGAGCGATCCCTGACGCATTCTTAGGGATGTCGCGATTCTCTCTCGTTGACAAAACCAGTGTCATAGAACGTTCGTTCCAACGTTAGATGTTCTTGGAGGGAGGGTGTACCCGAAAAAGATTCGTTCGAATCTAAACGCGGGGCGGTGATGTCTTCTGATGTGGATCGAGAACCGCGTCGACGATCCCGAGGCTAATCGAGTGACCCTTTTGGAGTTCTCGCCTCCGAAACTAAATAATCGAGGATAAGCTAGCCAGCGGAAATCGCTCCGGAGGATATGTGCCGGAGGGATATTCCTTCCTCAGGACCGGCTCAAGAATCCTCTTGGGGTTTCGATGCCTCCTGTCCCGCTCCGGCGGATGCTGCGCGAATAGCGGGGAACGCACTCCCGTTCCGATCTCGGCGACGACAGGGAACGCATCCATCAAACATCCTTGGAATTGGAAACGCCCAGTGCAAACCTCAAATGAGTGATTCCAGAGAAACGACTCGGTCGTTGAATGAAATAGAGCGCAATACGTCCATGAACACCCCAGCCATCGAGCAGGAGATTGTTCATCCAAGCGGCGTGAATCGGCAAGCCTTCTGGAAACTACTCATCCGTTTTGCAGCTTCCAAACCTCACACAATGATCATGGAGTTTCTTTGCGAACAATATAGCAGTCTACTGATCCCGATTCGGCTCCGGGGGAATTTCAGCAGCAAGCAGTGAATCCGCAGGAGTCCTGTTTCGCCTCCGTTCAGAGGAACATTGTGGAAGTCTCCCAATCGACCTCCACCTCTCCCTCTACAAGTCCCAGCTTGACGATTTAGCTCGTGACTGGAGAAGACAAATAGATTGAGCCGCGAGCGAATCCCTTGGTTTCGCGCTGAAGACTTGGCCGATTTGTGATTTTTTCCTGCGATCGATATTTCTTCGACGGACAGTTCCGTAGTAAAAATCAGAATCGCTCGAAGCAGAATCACTGTAAAGCAGACTGCGCGCTCGTCGCTCAGTATACGTACGCCGAATTTCACGGCGTAGGGCCGCTTGCTGAAGCGTTGCTTTCTGGGTTAACGAAGTCTGCGCTTTATTACCATCGGCCCGGTGAGCTGCCGACAACTTGTCGAAACGTGTCCTCGCCGCTCATGAATCAGAACTCACGCTCAGAAAGTTGATAACTCCAAACTTCTTAGTTCCCTCCACTGTAGGCTGCCGAGATGCGGGACGATCGGCTGCGATACGAGCGGCCCAGAATTGAGAAAAGAAAAGGCCTGGTGGATCGAAGTCAAGTGAAGCTTCCGGAGCCACCGAAATCATAAGCGTCGGATCATCCGCGCCAGCCGACCACGATCTCTGTAACCGAAGGACCGGGCTGTCAATGAAGGTTGAGCCTGAACAGAGATCATAACCCATGGTTAGCTCAGAGGAACTCACGTACACGACACAAAACCCAGGAAATACCCATGGTTTGAAGCCCCCGTCTGCGAGCCGACCCGGAGCCAGACAATCGGTGCGATCCAGAAACATGGTGATCCACGTAGCTTCCTGCCATCCATTCTCTATCTATCTTTCTTTCGATCCGTTGTTCTTTCTTCCTTTTCGTGCTGCCCCAGTGACTGACTGACTGACTGGCGGGTCGCTTGGCTATTCGGTCGGCATCCACTCCGGACTTCACTTTCACTTCCGGAAGCATCGTGAAGATACGCTCGGCATCTTCGGCATGACCTCGTTTCGGTCCCTCTTCGCGGGGAGAGGGTCTCGATCAGTCCGCCGTTCTTAAGCTACCCTTTTGACGAAGCCGAGTCAGAAGCAGGAGACGAAGACACCATGGTAAGTGGTGTTCGTTCTCGCGGACAGATGTGTTTCTCGTTCGACGATACTTCTGATGGTTTCGTTGGTGAAAGGAGTCCCTCGGAGTTGTTCTCTCCGTGATCGACGATTTCGGTGTGAATGAGTGAATGGTTCTCGGGCCGATGCGCGGATACATCTCGGAGCGTGCGGGTTTTCCGAATGTCTTCGAGACGCACGAGTGCGACGGAATTTCTGCGAGGACTTTCGCTCGGAGGAACGAATATCGGGTCTCCGATCGACGGAACCATGAGAGGCGTGGAGTTCTTCGGGCTGATATTTCGAGGCGCTCATGATCCTCTCAGGCCATTCGTTTGTTCAGTTCTAGTCGGACGTCGGAGCGGAAGGAAGGAACGGTGCGGACGTCAAAAACCTTTGCATCTGACGTCTCCGACAGAGCTTGGCATTTCTAATGGCCGAGATCCGGTTGTCAATCGCTCCTCGAATCGATCAAAGAGTAAACAAGTCAGAGAACTGAGTGGGATTGCCGACAGAAAATCTCAGAAGAGAGAACAGCGCGGTGGCGTCAACATCGCCGCTGGCGAGCCAAGAAGGAAAATGCTGTTTTCCTGTTTTGTTATTTCCTTGTGACTGCACGAGCGCTCGGCTCTCACTTTCCCATTTTGCCAGTCGCGTTCTTGTGGTATCTGATACTCATCTCTTGTTCCAGGTGAGCTGACCGAGCTCGATGAACTCCCCGTGAATGGGGTTCATTTCAGATGGAGGCCTCGAACGTGTACTCGTGCCACTCGATCGACCGCATCGGTGAGTTGAGTGGAAATCGTTTTTCTCGAAGCAGGAAAGAAACGCTCGCTGGAACAAACCAAGCGGAGTCAGACCGGATTCAAGACCAGACAATTAAGGGGAGGACTGTACGCGTCGAGCTTCTCTTGCGAGAACAAAAGTTCGTTTCTCTGGCGGTTCTCTCCGATCGAGTGATTGAGATAATTGGGGATGATGGCACTCAGAATAATTGAGCAGCCATTGCCAGCTAAAGCCGCGATGCTGCCCGCGCAGGATTAGTTACGCTTCCCTCTTCGAGAAGTTTCCTTCCCTCGGGTCTGGAAGGAATGGAAGGTTTCTTCGCGAACGGTGGACGCTCTTTGCCTAACCTGGAGATCTCATCGTCATGTTCATTATCCGTACTTTTTCTCTCCGATTCCAGGGTCTACTACACTCACTTCATCTTACTGTACGCTGTGACGTTACTGGCCCTCGTACAGTTCAGCGTTGTGAGGTACCGCCGACTCGAGCGTATGCGGAGGACACCGATGACATCACGCCGAGCTCAGTGGTCATCCCGGATGACTCTCGCTTGACGATCAGCGCATGAAAGTCGAATCGAGGAACGCGGATGAGGATGCCTTCTTCCTTTCTCCCTCCAGTCTCTAACCTCACTTCTCCTGAACCTCAATCGCTATCGCTGTCCCCGCCATCTGCCGCGGAATGCTACTTCACCTCGACTCCCTTCCATTGTTTCAATCGACTGCCCCATCGTAAACTAGATCTACCAAAGCTATCTAGGAAAGGAATTCGGACTCCGGCTCCGAGAAAGCCAGCCTAAAATTTACGATTGCCAAATCCGTCGCCAATTGTCGAATGAGGGTACGAGCCAGCTCCTCTCTACAACTATTCATGACTTCACTCTGCGTTTCTTACTTTTGAAGATGACACAAGAGTACTGATATGACTTCTGAACACTCCGTTATCTTGACACCGGATCCAAACCAGATGCAGGCGTCTGATTGAGCCGATCAACGAGCGCCAGACTCATCTATCATCATTTCGAAACCGTCATTGATCAGAACTACATCTTCTCTCTTGCCTCAATCATCTATTATTTCCGCATATTCATCAACTCATGAGTGCGATCCTTGACTCTCATCGACTTTCTCCTAGTCTTATCACAATCTTCGCGAGATCGCAGTCTCTGCATTTACCGCTGCATCCTTTTCTCACTCTTCCTCATCCTCGAATCCCACTCAATCTGATTCTCACTTCTCTCTCGCTGACGTTCCTCTTCCTGGCGGAAACCTTTTCCGAACGAACTTCTCTCCCTGCGATTCTCTACTTCCCTGAAACTTCATCCTGTCTTCCCAGAGCGCTTTCCGAACACACATCACTGCCGACCGTCATCGCCCTCCCCTCCTCTCTCAAACCCTATTCAGCTTCCTTCATCAAGCCGCATCTATCACCAGATGAGTCTGAGACGCTCCCTGTTGAGACTATTGTTACCGAAAAAATCCCGAAAAATCCCGTTCAAAAAGCGCCGTAGCAAGCGAGGGTTTGCTTCCGCTAGAGTTATACAATAATATTTATACACGACCGGGCTGGTTCCCGATATTTTTACTTGGAGGTTGTAAACTTGTACGATAGGCAAATCGATCAGAGTAATAAATATTTGAATTTTCCCTCGATGGAGAACAACGCCATACCTCGCGTCTTGTCTCGGTTTAGCTTCACAGTTCGAGCTGATGATGTTCTCCCTCTTCGCTCTTGATTCATACCTCCTCTCTTGCAGGAAAAAAGTAATAACAAGACCTGTTTCGCTTGTCGCATTGGATCGACTGAGCTCACTAATGGATTGAAGAAAAGCATGTGGTACAATTGTGCACTACGACGACTTGTCGTTTAATTGCAGAAATATGAACAGCTTTACAAACTCAAGAGCTAGAGCCTCCGCTCATTACTCCGCATCGATAAGAACCTCAAAAAGTCGGGACCGCAATCCGAATGCGGCCCGGCTCAGCTGCTCACACCGAGGGGCGCCATTATGTCAATATCAAGCTTCGAGCCGTTCATCTGTACGTAAGGCGCCGTTTGGCTCCTCTGATTGACGTAGAAGAAGCTGGGCAGAGGAATCGAATTGTAGATCAAAGCGTTAACAGAATCAAAGATTTCCGATGACTCAGGAGTGGCCACATAAATCCACTTGTTGACAGGATCCACACAACGAACTATCCCGAAACCGAGACATTCGAACGGTTCATCCTGATCTTTGCGGTCATAACGGAAAAACCTCGGGAGCAGAGGTTTCGACTTGCTCTTCAGCAAGAGCCGTTCAGGAACTCGGCAGAGAGCAACCATGTTTCCATTCATGAGGTACAGAATCTCCTGACAGGGCGCTACACAAGTGATCTCATGCAGAGCGACCTTGGACCAAGGTAACACATGGGGATGCTTCTCCATGATGGCTGAACCTTTGAAGTACCCAATAATGGACGCCTCTCTGTGCAGTGAGGCGTTCACCGTTTTCGTGTAAGGATCTCTGGCGAACATTGATTGCAGCGGAGAAATGTGAGTCACGAGTGGTGAGCTGGTAATGATTTTGCAAGGCCACGCAGACGACGGGATGTTGAAGTCGGCTTCCAGACTCAATAATCTCGAGGGCTCCACGATATTCAGGATGCTCCCAAAGAGGAGCTCACCGATACCGCTCATCCAGCCCATCGTGTTCACCAATAATATGTAGTTCGTACACTTGTTCTCGTGCAGATGCTGCATGAGTTGCTCGACACTGCGAACGTACATGTCCGGGTGAGCGCCTGGAGTGGAACCTCCTCCGACAAGGAAAGACTTCTCCGGTTTCACCTGATGGCTGCTCGGGGGTCCCATCAGAGTTTGGGTGACTTCAACTAAGGAAACACAACCCGGCGGGGTGAATTCAGTTTGACCCGGATCCAGGTCCAGCACTAGAATCGGACAAGCGGTCTGTTCGCCGTCTTGGTTTTCGTTCCGAAGTCGTTCTAGAAGGAACCTGTTACAAAGCGCGCGTATCAGAGATGACTTGCCCGAGTTTTTTGATCCCCCCAAAACCACTCTGACAGGCTCCCTGAAAGCTGTTTTCGAGATACTGTGCACGATTTCGTCGAATCGGCGGTTACTCGGGACTCCATTGGACTGCATGGGGAGCACGTAGAAGCCTGAAGACTCCCAAGAGTTTTCCGGCGTCGAATCGTCTGCAGAACTGAAATTTGGTTTCAGGTTGGTGATATTGTCGGGCCTGCCCTGAATTGCAACGATGGTTTTCGTCGGGTATCGGGAGAGGAGTTCCGTGGCTTTGTTCAGGGATCGACTTCCTTCGATGCGATCGAGACTCTCCGTGAGATTCCCTATTTGACTCCTGCAAACAGAGAACGTCACTTTCCTCACGAATGGGGGCTCATTTATGCAACCCGTCATCGTCACACGGGGCTCACTATTCTCACAGCTCAATTTGACTCACTTATGACCCCTGTTCGTGAGCACAATGCAACTCCCAGGTACTGATTCCAGCGGCAGAACAAGATTTTCTGATGCAGAGACCTTGACTCCGTAAAGTCCGATGCTACCCTGTAGGATCAACATATAACCGGATCCTCCGAAAGCTGCGCACGCGAAATCACTCATCACAATGTACATGATTCCATGATGACTCAGAATCTTCAAGCCCGTTTGTTTCGGTTGAGTAGTCAAAACATATGTATCCCTGAAACAACTTTCGGCTCTTCGTAGTCTATCCCGATGAGACGAGTGAGGGGCACGTGAATAGTTGGAAACAACTGTTACCTCTGAGGAGTGGTGGCTGTGGGTGTCTTCGAAGGATCAATGCTGTCGCAGCTCTCGTAATGTCCGTCGCTCGATTCTTCATCGTTGACACTGAGATCTTCGTCATCCTCTCCACTCGCCACGCCGATGCTTGATGGCAAGGAGTCGTCTTCGTCGGAATTGAGGTTGTCCTTGATCCTTTCGGCGAGAAGATCTGCCGATAACGTGGTGAAGCTTGTCATCTCAGTCGCAATGAAATTCACGAGAACCACAAAGAAAGCTGAGTCTTCGCGCTGATTTGTTGAACACGTGGGCGTGATCAATACGGTAGCACCCTCTTCCCGGGTTTGGAATCACAGAATCCAGTCAAAATTTTACTGAACTCACCTAGAGGCTCACTGCTGTCGGAGCTTTCCTTCTCTCTTTCATTCCGATTGCGCTTCGAGCGTTCTGAAAGGCGCGAATGGAAGCTTTATTTCTCTCGGCCACTAGGATGACGGTCAGACGGGAATGGAGCTAAGCATTCCGTGCTCAATCTCGTCGTATCTCCAGAGAAAACCAGGTCACAAACTCACTTTGAGGCTGACTAGGAAGTGAGACGGAAAATCTTCGTTTTAGTCCAATTTTGCGCCTCATGTTCGAATCCGCAGACGAAGATTTTTCGGCTCCAGTCCGCGAACCATTTTTGTCAAACTTCCGGATTTTCGCCATTCTAGCCCAGTTCGCGCACTGTAATGCCGACAACCTTCCCGTACTTCACGAGTTCTGAAAAGTTGTGCCGGTTAGCACTTCCACAAACAGTCTCCGAGAAGAGAGTCTGCTCCCGACTTTTATTAAGCAGCGGAAATCGGAGTTCGCGGAATCATCTCTAACCATTTTCCAGACAAAAAGTTTCTCAAGTAGCTCACATGAATTGAGAATGAAACTCATTGTTCCATCAAGTCGGATGGCTCGTCTCGTACTGCTCTCCCAACCGGGAAGTTATGGCCGAAGCTTCGCCCGCGGTGACCATAGATGTAAACATTGGAAAACGGCTGTGAAACACACCCTTCATCGAGAACACGGCATAGAAGTTGAATCCATCGATCTCATCCACTGAACAGACGTATAGGTTCACCATGACTTTCACAGACATTAGTTGAGTCAAGTCAGCAATCGAAGTTTCCTCGCCTTAGAGTCTGCTCCGCTAGAGGGCGCTACTTACTCCTCCTGAGTGCTCGTTCTATCGCATTGTACACACGGTCTGTGAGGAGGGACCGTAAACGACGGGAGCCGATTGAACGTCTCCTGCACACTGTCCTACAGCTCTTTGAGCCACAAGAAGGAGCCATCCCAGGTGTGTAAACTTTCAAGCTTAGAGAACGCTACCGTTGCAGTGAGTATCTCTCAGAATGTGCATCCGTACGGAAGTCTCAGTAGCAAAGTTGTATATCGCCCGCTTCCCGGCGCCAGCAGTGCTCCAACTTCCCTGGACGTGCTCGAGCTCACGATTCCGTCGATTCAGCGAATTCGACACTGATTTGATAGCCCTGATAACGATAAACTCGCTACTTGTATGGTTCAGGGCACCACTGTAATTGTTTCGGTTCATGTTCGAATGCCAAAGAACGCACTCGCTGGTGTCGGTGTCGACGGAATTTCGAACGGACCTAACGCGCTCCAATCGATTTAGAGAGTTGGAGCGGAAAGGCTCCGAGATCTCGCGAAGAACTGTACCACTACTCAGATCAACTCGCCTTATCGCTCACGAGTTGTGGAACGTTCCCTGTTCGAATGTACCAATTCACCGCCGCTCTTTGCAGAATTATGGAGTCCGATAAAGAGACAGAGAAGGCCGGTCCCGCACCTCTCCAACTCTCCATGCAAGATTTGCTGACACAGTTGGACGAATACCAGCCCACGATACCGGATGCTGTAGCTTTGTCCTTCATGACTAGCGCTGGCTTAGAAACGACAGATCCGAAAGTCGTGCGGTAAGCTCGAAGCCTGTTGATCAACTATGTTACTCGTTCGAAAAAGCGGCTCAAGTCAACTGACATCTAGGTATGGCAAGTCGTAGAGAACTTCTGTACCTTGAAGCTCAATCCGACGATTCTTTGCAGCTTGCTTTCCCTCGCGGCTCAAAAGTTCATAGCCGACATCTCGAATGATGCACTTCAACACTGCAAGATGCGGGGTGCCGGACAGCCGTCCAAGAAGAGTCCGAAAGACAAAAAATTCGCGCTAACGATCGAGGATCTCTCTTCGGCGCTCTCGGAGTACGGTATCCAAGTGAAGAAGCCGATGTATTATAACTAGACTATGTTATCGGAAACTTCGGAAGAAATAATTAACGAAAAGTCCAATAAATTGTTCCGTGTCGGAGTATGATATTATACGAAATATTTCTTCAATATGCATCGAGGAGACATGATCCATAGGTGAGCGGAAGAGGTCCAGGGTTGAGAGCGAAGGAGGAGTCGGTTGTGTGGCGGACGCGGTATCTGAAGCGGCTCAGAATGACCGAAAGAGCAATGGATGGGGTTCCTGCTTCATGCACATCAATACCCATGTAATATTTATTGGGTCCTTCTGTTTGCGAAATAGGAGGTCTGCTATCTATTCTCCAATGCCATGTCATCGATTCCCGGCTCAATCGGAAACGATCTCGAACTCGCGCGTGCCGAGGGTACTCGAAAATGGAAGAATGCCTCCCCGTAGGAGCTCCTCGGATGAAGAACCTCAGGTGTGGGAAACTTTCCCCAATCCTAAGATAGAGTCTCAATGCGAGACGCCATCCGTTCTAGGGTGCCCATCATAAGAGTCACAACGGACTCGGAAATAATGCGCGGGATTTCCGGGAAGCTTCACCATCTTTATTGACAATATTGGCTTCCCCATATTTTTTTGATTCCGAATCGTCTGACGGCAGCCGCGAATCCCGCCGGATTCGCAACGCCATGAAAATCGAAGGGGACTGCTCGAATGACTCAGTCGAAAAGACCGAAGCCCATGTCGTCGTCTTCTTCCTCGGATTCCTCTTTCTTCTCTTCCTTGGCAGCCGCCTTGGAAGGAGAACCCTTGTCTCCGGCCGCGGGAGCGGCAGCGACGGCAGCGAACTTGGAAGGATCCTTCAAGTATTCCTTGGCCATTTTCGCAGCCTCGAACTCGATGTCGGTGCTGAGAGCGATCGAGATGAGGTTCTTGAGACCGTTGACGATGGAGTGAGGAGCAGACGCCAATGTCGGGTAACCGATCTTGAGAGACACGGCAGCAACATTGCGAACTCCGTTCATGAACCGAGCCTTCAGATCGTCAGGAGTGATGTCGAGCACCTCCGGAGCGAAAATGGTTCCATTGTCGTAGACCTGCGGGAGTCAGAACGTCTCTCACTCATGGTGCTCCAATATCAGATCGAACCGCTCTCAACAAACCGAATTCTCTCAGACTGTTCAAGCAAGTTGATCACACGGTGATTCAAAAGAGGTGTCAGAATAGTTAGCTCGAATCATCATGGAATCAGAATCGGGGATGAGACTGAAGCCTCTCAAATACTCACGGCCTGGATGACAAGACCGTACGAGAAGGGCGAGATGTTCAACATGTTGAGGAGGGTGGCTTCAGAAGCACCGACCTTCTCTCCAACCTTGATGAGATGGATGTCGTTGATGATTTCAATCGTTCCCTTGGAAATTTTGGTCGGGATGTGCAGCGCCTGGAAGAAAGAGGTCTTCTCGGGTCCGAGACCGGTGTTTTGAGCCGGGACATGGACATCGACAGGGGCGACGGCTCCGGCACGGGCGGGGGCCTGGACCTTGTTGTTCATGATCTTCTCACGAACTTCACACAGATCTTCCTTGGTGAAGACAAAGCCAACGTTGCCCTTGATGCTGGGGAGCAGTTTTTCGAGAGCTGGGTTGTTTTCCAGGTGGCCCTTAATGGCCTTCCGCATCATCGTATTCTTTCCCATGAGCAGCACGGCGGAACTACGGAGGGAGACACGAATCTGCTGCATCTGCTTGGAACCTGAAAATTTGGTTGGGGAACATGAGTGAGCAGGCTCTCCTCGAGGCACAGTTGCGTGTTGTTTACCGCACTCCCTGAGGGGAATCGCAGCGAAATGATCAGTTTCCGAACGAAGTGAACACACGAGAATTCGTAAGAGGTGTCAGAATTCATACGTTCAATCATCATACATTATTCGTTAACATGAAGTGAGGGATGGCGAAGACCGTTCCTGACTTACCGACATTGTCAACTCCGACGATGAAACACTTCGGATACTCATCCATGAGCTGTACAAGCTTTAGGAAGTAGTTGGACTTCCACGTCGGTCTGTCCCCCTTAACCATCTTGAGCAGCAGTTAGGGGTTATCCGGAGATATATTAAGGACTGGAAAGTGAACGGCGACCCCGGTTAGTTTGAGATGCACCGACACTCTCTCGGCCGATTACGCAGCGCGGCCTCTGTTTTGATGCTCGCATGTCAGACTGAAGCAAATGAACCCACGAAGAAGTCGTACAAGAGGTGTCAGATTATATTTGCTCATTCATCATCAATGCATGTCTTTAATTCAGTATCTCATCACCGACCGACCCTGGTCTGCTCCCCTTTGAAATTGGGTGGCACAAAACGTGCTAGCAGTAGCCACGTGTTGAGTAAGACTATGCGGTTCCTCCGGTTCATGAAGTTTCGCATATGCCGCTTCAAGGAGGCGACTCAGCGGAATGAGTCCATGGAGTTGAGAGGAACAGCAGACCCAGAGTCGCCGTGGATATTCGCTTGGAAAGCGGGATCAGGCAGAACAACGTCTTACCTGGTAGACCGAACGATCGGAAAAGGCTTCGAAACCGGATTTCATGGCAGACAACAGCGTCCAAGCGGCCTCGGCGCTGCGGTCGCTCCGCGGTTTTTTCGAAAACGCGGGTCTTCGATATTTTGGGCGCCAAGCCGTTCTATTGTGGAGTTGCGAGGCCAGAACTCTGTGATTGGCATCCTGGACGGATATAACACGTAGTCTAGAGATCCGCAAGCTCTTGAGGATGCAGTTGCTGATCAAATGGTGAGAGTTTACTATTCCAGGATGTTGAAGCCGATGCAATCGTGGGTGCCTACCTACCTACCGTGGGTGCCGGATCAGCTGAGCGAACTAATGGTGGGCAATGGCTCACAACTCACAACACGGCTACATAATGATGGGAGAAATTTCTGATACCGTGTTGTGGCTGATGTTTTGTCTCCTCATTCCGAAATTTTCCGATTCGCAGTGCCATGGAGCCGTCATCGATACCAGAGTGGGGCATCATCGAACTCCAAGGGGATGTCAAACACCGGGAGGGAGATGAGACTCCTCTTAACAATCTTCATGTGGGAGATCTGCATTTCACCAAAGAGGTCTTAAGCTTACGGATATTTCCACGTATAGTAACGAAAAGTTGCTGTAATTATTCATGTTTCATGAATTTAAGTACAAGCATAGCTATTACCCACAGGGAGTGCCCGTCATCCTGATAGGGCATCACGTTCTCTACGGCAAAGCGATGACTCTCGCCAATCCCTTCATGGTCACTAAACGGATTCGATCAGAAAGCGGAACGTCCTTTGAAATCCAAGCCGTTATAAAGTCCAAGATCGTCTTCAGAACCCGACCGAAGCCAATCGTGACCCTCGTAGCGAAGAAGTAACTGTTGAGCATAATTTCTCCATGTGATAGAACAAGACTGATTTGCAATCCGGAATGTGACGAGACGGAACTGGAGTTACTCTTGTATATTTATGCGTTCCCTGCTCATGTCTGGAACGATCACGGAAATATCCTTCAATGAATGAAGATACAGTAGTTTCGAAGATGACACAGACCCTGGATCAGCGTGGTTGCATTTATTTGAAAGTAGGAAGTTTGGCCGAATAGGAAATACAGAAGGATCAGCATCGTGTGAGACATCTTCTTTGTATTGAAGGAATTCACATATACAAGTCGAAAACGTGGGAGCAAACACTGTATACAGCTTTTTCATCCATCTCGGAACGTCCCTGTTGAGCAGACACAGCCCTGTGGGAGATTCCTGCCACAGGAATCTGAGTCTTCGACGCGATCGCAGTGAACGCCTCAGTCAATTGGACGATGGCCGACTCTGATCAGCACCTGCTCTCTCAAGGTCCTTGATCTCGAGGATGTCACTCTTCAATTTGAGCTTCAGAATCTCTCGGAACAATTCACTCCTGGAACGAGAAAAACGTGTCACATTCTCTGTACGGGGAAACTGATCACATGTCTCCTTCTGAAAAAGTCGTTACGTTGAACAGTTCGATTGTAACATACTTGTGATCGGGGTTCGTGATTCCCATCTTCTCCAGAGAACACTCGTTCATCCGCACCAAGCTCCTTCCGGTGATATCATGCTCGAGAAATAAGCGAGCATACATTGTGTGTTGGTCAGCGCAGCATCGCTTCAGCCATCGCATGACGTCAGCATTCTTCCAGAGTACAACGGGGACGGGGGTCTTTTTCCGGAGTTCATCGTCGTTTGTGCTTGCTTGGCTCGATGGATTCGAGTTCGACAGATGTCCAGCTGACTGAGAACTCTTTGCTGCAACACAGGATTCATATTCATGAACAGATGCCGCCTTGAAGCGAAAACCCATTAAACTTGGGACCTCTCCTCAGTGTGGTTGTAGCACGCCTTTGTAACTCTAGTTTGGAACGGGCGTGGATTCCGGAGGTCGGCTTCTCCGTGCTCCTCTCTCCTTGAGGTCGAGCAAAACACAATGGCAGGAAACGAGGAGCTCGTGGTCGACATAACAGGAAGTATAGGAGCATTTATTATCAGAGGAGGATAAAACTAGAGCTATGAACATAATTTCGAATCGGATCGAGTTTGACGATGTGCTGCGAGCCGATTTCGAAGTCCACTATTGAGTCGGGATCCACCATGACACCTGGCGCAGCTTTCTTCACTCTGCAGAACACGTAGTGATCACTTTCTTCGGCGCGCTCGGGTAGACTAAGTTGTTGCATTCCGGCAGGCATCTGGCCCAGAGCAGATGTTTGAAAATGTTTGTGAGTTGCACTGACGACATCCTCTATGAAGGTTCGCTCTTGATCTGACAACAGCTCGTTCATTTCTGGCGCCGGACGCTGAGGTAAAAACTTCTGGATTTTCTTCAGACGACATCGCAGGTAGTCGTTGATTAGGTATTGAATCCTTTCCACTTCGAGTCTGTGAAGTCCCGCTCGGAGATCGTTCGCCTTCAGTTGCGCGAGTCCCTGACGCATATGGTCGAGTTGATCCAGCAAGCAATCAACTAGTTCCCCTTGGTATGGGAGTAGCACCGGGCAATTACGTTCTGAGATCCACCATTCTTGGAAGCGTTGTGCCACCTGAGCCGCTGAGGAAAGCTCCTCCACTTCGTTATCGGAATTGTCGGACATTCTGCCGGCTCACAAATCCGAGATGAGCGCTAGAAATCCCGCCAGCTTCGAGGGTCGAGCACACGCACAGGAATAACAGAAAGCGCGCCGACGATCCCGAAACCAGTGGTCGACTTCCGGTGAACACATTCTTGAAGCTTGGATAGACACATTCAAATATTATCGTTCACGATATGACCATCAGTACGATGGGAGCTTTTGATACTTAGAGCGGAGTGCGTGAGTTGCTTACTCCTGGGTTACTGTCTCCCGCGGGAAATGCTCTGTCAGAAGGCCGTAGTTGACACTCACCCAATCCGCTTGTTTCGGTCAAACGCACCATGCTCGAGAACTATGCAACCCTGCAGTCGGAGATGGGACCGTCGGAACCCCACTGCTTCCTCACTGATCTATAATTGACCGAGTCGGTCTCCCGAAAATTCGCTTGGGAAGCAACAGCTGACGCAGAAGTTTGTTGCCTGTTAGTGTTTTGACAATGATGATGACAATGATGTTTCTGCCCTAGCAGAGAGGGAAGATCTTTCTCTCCTCCGATCGTTTCGCTCCGAGGGCGGACCTCTATCTCTGCCGGGCAATTTGGGACCTTTCGCTTCAACATGAGAGAAGCACCATATCGCGAATTTGCATCTCACACTGTCGAACATTTCCGAGAGTCCTCCACTACGAAAACTCCGCAGATAGAAAATGGGATGCTATGACCCAGCTCACGCGACACTCGAACGGTGCGCCTGATTTTCTAAAACTATTTGGAAGACTCGAATATCCGTAGCTCATGCATAATGGATGGGTGATGCCCGATTAGTTGTGTCGTATTCATCCCCGCCGTTCCATGTTGAACCACTGAATGAGCTGAGGCTCCGTTCCCAATCGATAAGTGGTGGATCAATTTCGGAGCCGAGGCATCCGTTTCCCACGGATGACGGAATCCGCTGAAGGTATTCAATAGCGGCGTTCTGAATTCAGAAGCATCGAGCCCACGTCGTTGTCAGGGCGCACACAGGCTCCAAGGAGACGAACTCATGCTCGATGTGTGCTGATTGTTTGCGACGAGGCGTTTGCTACTCTACGACGGAATGAATGTCAATCAGACCGTTCATGATTTTTCAGGCATGAGCACTCTAACCTTCTCGCTCAATAGCTGATCAATCGGTTGATCAATAGCTGCCCTGAGGAATCGAGGGGAGCGCGCCCCAGCAAGTGAACGAAATTATCTTCAAGCGTCGCCCAAGCAACGATATGGCAGCCGTTGCGTGTGTTGTACCCGCGGGCGGAGTGGGAAGTCGCATGGGCTCTTGTACCCCCAAGCAGCTGCTAACGTTGCACGGCAAAAGTATACTCGCTCATACATTGGGTAATTTGAGGAAGGTTTCCGCCGTCGACCTGATCGTGGTGGTCACCTCCACACCGATGATGGAAAAGATCCAAATGGTAGTCGATGATGTTCTCGATGATTGGTCAGTATTTATGAACATGATTTATCCAGAATCTATCTTTGTGAAACGTTATAGGCGCGGAATTTGATAATTTCTTCTATACACTTCCTCAAGCGAGGGATGCCTGATCGAGGTCATAGCGAGGAAGGGCGTGGACTCGAGGCACGCTTCGATCAAGACCGGAGTGGATCATTTGAAAGGCCGTGGCTTCCGATCCGTAATCGTCCATGATGCTGTGCGGCCCCTCGTACCGCAAGAGGTACGGAAATCACCAGACTGTCGAGTTATGTGAGCGTATGAGCTTTGAAATCTCCTAAAAGCTCGATTTTTTCCCCGAAGCTTGTAGATGATCTCTTGAGAGCATCCGAGGAAACAGGTGCTGCAGGACCCTGGGTCAGTTTGGTCTCGACAGTATTGAAGATTGACGCGCAAGGTTTCATGCAGGCGACAGTACCGAGGTACCCCGATGAAAACGGAGACCGCTTCGTCGCCAGCGAGATGCCCCAAGTTTTCAGGTTTGGCTCGGAAAGTTGAGATACGCGAATGGGAGTTGCATTCACGGGAACTCGGTGTGAAATATTCACATCTTCCAGGTACGAAATTCTCAAGACAGCTTACGACAGCTGCAGTCAGCACGAACTTCTCCACGGAACAGAATGTCTGGAGTTAGTTCGACGGTATTGCGGTATCCAGCCGAGAATGCTCGAAGGGGATCGGGATACGCTGTGGAAAGTTACGAAGCCGGCAGACCTTTCGGTTGCGTTCGACGCTCTTCAACCTGTACTTCCGCATCCGGCCTGTCCTTGAAAAGCCCCTCGTTCTGCTCAGAACGTTCATGATAGAAGGAAAACGCTGTAAAGATCACCTCCATCCCATGATTTATTGTTAATCATCAATACCTGTCTCCCTATCAATAAACAGAAGCTATAAGTCAGAGTTGTCCAACGTCAACATTGGAAGGTACCGGGTCAAAATGCACGCGAATATCAACAGTCCTGGAAGTCTCGCGCCCTGGTTATGAACAATGCAACACGAGTAGAATGAGGCGCAGTGAAGAACTGATGAAGAGCATTGACGAAAGGTACCGACATCGGCATCACGTGAACGAACAGGCCATCCTTCACAGCACTAGGCGCCTCAACGACCAAAACCCGTCGTTCACGTGAGCAGAAGGAATGGACCACAAATTTTCTCGGCAGCGCACTCGAGACTCATTTGTGCGCGTCCGGATCCTCAACTCAAGGGCGCCATTCTCGCAGAAGGGTGAGGACCCTCTCCAGATCTTTCTCGTCTCTATACGCCAATAAACCACCGGAGTTCTGAGCGGCAACCCTATCGCCGACGTTGTAGCGAATTGGCTTTTCTTCGAGGAACTCCCGCACGCCGCCACCCTGAGCTTCCAAAAGAGCATGAGGTGCGCAAACGTCCCAGCGATAAGTGCTGCCCTTCGTGCACAAGTAAACGCTGCACCAACCAAGGGCCACGGTCAAAATTTTGTATCCCGCACCGGCACAGTGGACGACAGAGAATTCCTTGCTTAGCTTCGCAATCAAGTCAGGGTCTTCGGTGGATGAGAGGACGATGTCTTTGACCGGCGGTAGTGATTTCATACTAGTGATTTTCCCAAAACTGAAATACGAACGGGTTGGTCCTCCTTCGGGGGTAGTGAAGGGCTGAGATACCACAGCGAAACAAGGAACTCCCGATGATCTCCGATACCCTCCGATGAGAATGGTACAGCAGTTCAGTCCGAATCTAGACGGCCCTCCGTCAGCATCGTCGTCCCAGCGGCCTTGGACGTATTCGTAGGTGCCATCTGAAAAACGTCAGACTCGTCTGTATTCTCGCTCCATTCTAGTATATCTGTGAAACGATTACAGACTGCAGCCGAGATAGCACCAGAGATATGTAACAGGAGCCACTGGAATCGGACCAACCTATTGGGTCTATCCAGAGCCCAATGTCGTCTATGGGGACGTCCTGCTCCTTGAGACGCGCCTCTGCTCTGACGAATTCTTCTCGGATCGACTCCTCCACCCTGGGCTCCGCGTGAGCTGCGTGTGCCAAAAGAGCGGCTGCCGTGGAATTCCCATCAAGGACCTGCGCGGACCTTCAAGTTATAGCAAGCTTTTTCGTTCTAGAGTGGTCGATCGAGAGATTATCAGGATCCCTGAGACCCTCGGGCGAATACTTGACCCCACGAACCTGTTCCAATAGTTCAGCAGTTCCGGCTTCTGTGGATTTCATCTCCACCAGTATCTGATGGCCCTTGGCGTTCGTGAATTCGTTCGTTTCTTCACCACGAATATGTGGCCTCAATGCCGGGAACTGTGATGGGAAATCGTCAGCAGAGGATGAATTGGACTCCAGGGCTCCATCATATTCCATCTACGTCTTCGTTACCTTTTGGGTCACGTAATGCTTGACTGTCTCCTGGATCAGAACGTCAGCCAAAGTTTTGAAGTCATGGAGGAATCGAGTATTTCGTTCTTCCCCGCTCTTTTCTTGGACCAGGAGGGCAAACAGCTCCCGTTCGGACCGACATTCTCTGGCGATGCGCGCAGCTCTCTCACTGACTTCAAGCAAAGTCCACAAGAGAGGGGAGGCATCCGTGTTCAACGTGTCTGTCATCCTGGAAGAACGACTTCTCTTGAAACACTCGACTGAGTTGGGCAACGTTTTCAATCAAGAGCTTTCCTCATTGAGCCACTCGTGCGCTCGAGCTCGGCAATCGCTGGAGTTGAAGCATAAACCACTGGAAAGCGAGCCGAGGAATAGACTGCTGAACCGCCACTTCCGAGACCACTCATGATGGTGGACACTCACAAGGCTCCTGACTGCAAGACAGCTTGCCGCGATCGAGTTTTGAATATCTGCAATGATCCATCGTCCGTTCAGTTCCTCGATTATTGAGGCACAAGCTGTCCACCTTAGCCGAGCATGCTCATAACGACGCGCACAGGACGCGGACCATGTTTCGGTCGCCTCGAAGGGATGTCCGTCAAGTCTCGATCGAAGCAGTCATCCTATCTATAAGTCATCGCACATAACCTCCAAATAACTCCGGCGTATTCTTGGGCATCTCTTCCCTCGGGCTTAAGGCTTACGCCGTGGTATGCCTTGCTAGAACTGTGGCGACCCTGAAAAAATCGCCGGCGAGCAGGGAACAGGACCGTGGAGGGCGGTTCATCTCCGAGCAGCTCTCTCCGAGGTGTTGTGTCGCAACACAACACAAACTCTGCAGTGAAGTCAGCTGATCGCTGAGATAACTCTGCGCACTAATCGACTAACCTTCGAATGGTTGGGTCGCTGCTTCTCATGGGCCGAGTAGAGCACTATTTGGAGCCCCTAAGACATCCGTGCGACGGGAGGTCGACTTTGGAACTGAAAGAGCTCTCGACGTCAATCGGAGATTACCGGAGCCTTCACGCTCAGCTGGAACTCGGGGAGCAGCGCCACCTTCCTTCGGTTAAGTCACTGGCGTTCTAATCGACGGAAATGCGCGAACGCGAAGAGGACTCGGACCAGTGGAGCAGTATCTGTCATTTCTAAATCGGGATGTGTCCGATGGCTCGTCTCTGCACGATTGGAATGTGCCACTGAAGTGCTCTCAGTTATTCGATCCCCGTCGGAGGAGGAGAAAAGCCTCGACCAAGGCCCATCGACGAGCCGAAACACCATCGACAGCGACAGGTAGGTAGGCTTGTTCGCTGTACGAAACTTCGGTTTGCGTAGGCGTTGACATTTCAGAGAGAGGCGCTACCATTGAACGCCACCTCGGTTCGGGTACAGGGCAAATCAATTCTGATTCTCGGAGAACCTGCCCGATGGAGCTCTGGAAACATAGCGACAGAAATCTTACACCATATGGCCGGGTCGGAATTTTCTGAATTCCTCCACAATCGAGGGTTCTTCCTCCCGAACGGCACCCGGAGCTCATCCCGATTGGCCTCTGGATCGTTGAATCGGGCATGCGAGAATATCGGGATCGAGCGTTGGAGAGAGAGGGAGCTCATCTCCAGCTTGCAAGAGTCCTCTCGCGGCATATGGGTGCGAGGTGGCGCCATATGGACAGCTGAAGAGATGTCGCTATATTACAGGACGGAATGGAAGCACTGAATATGACGGAGGCCGTGTTGACGAGCGGATCCATCACAGATCTGCCGCTGACTTTCTTGCAAACGAAAAGAACGCAAGTTATCTCAGGCATTTTCGTCTGGACCGCCATCATAATAGCTTGTCGCCAGGTGGGACGTAGGCAGAGCTTGAGGACGGAAGACAGTCGAAAGTTCCGGAAGCATGTCCCAAGTTGCTGATCTCATTTTTCGGACGCAGATATATCATCATTTGCGGAGCTACACGCTGCCTTCAGAGCAACGCTGGATCGTTCGAATCCTTTTCTTCGTCCCGATATACGGCTTGGACTCATGGCTTTCGCTCCTGTTCTTCAAAGAAGACTTGCACATCTATTTCAATGCCGTGCGCGACTGGTATGAAGGTGAGCTGCTCATCCAAGTGAACTCTGCTCAAGTTGAAGGAAGGACTACATATCTCTGTCATTGCCTTTGGAAACGTGATCTCGAACAACCGTTTCAGCTTTTGTGATCTACAGTTTCCTGTCACTATGTTACGAATACCTGGGCGGCGAAGGAAATATCATGGCGGAGATCAGAGGCAAGCCGATTCTCACGTCCTTTTGGCATGGGACGTGCTGCCTCAAAGGACACACCTACACAATCGGATTCCTGCGGTTCTGCAAGCAGGCTACCCTGCAGTTCTGCGCCATAAAGCCTCTGATGAGCATTGTTATCTTGGTACTGCAGCCGTTGGGAATGTACAGGGCTGGTGACTGGGACCCCAACACTGGGTTCGTCTACATCACAATGATCGACAATTGCTCCGTGACACTAGCTCTGTACGGTCTCTTCCTTTTTTACTCCGCGACGAAGGAGCTTCTCAGACCCTATGATCCGATCTGGAAGTTCTTCACGGTCAAATCCATCATATTCCTGTCCTACTGGCAAGGAGTGCTCCTGGCCATCATGGAGAAATGCGGCGTGATTAGGAAGCTCCACCTCAACATGCAGACCTCGAAAGAAACATCTGCGGTTACGATCTCCGCAGCCTACCAGAATTTCTTCATCTGTATAGAGATGTTTTTCGCTGCTTTGGCTCTCCGCTACGCATTCCCCGTGGGCGTGTATGACAAGAGGAACGGAATGCCAGCCGCGAGGAGTGCCACCACGATGCAATCGATTTCCTCAAGTCTGAAGGTACTGGGGGGATGAGGCTTGTCAGGCTGTCTCTGCTCTTTCCATCATGACGTTTCATTGACTAACCATGTCCTCCACTCATCGCCTCAGGAAACTATGAATCCCAAGGATATCATGGATGATGCTATCCACAACTTCCATCCTCAGTACCAGCAATACACGCAGTACACGAACCCTCAGAGCCGACAACGCAGTGCTGGCTCCCCGCAGTCACCAGGTGAAAGACCTTTACAATAGTTGAAAGAAGCCTCCGCTCCAGATACCGTGTTTCCCGTCAACCGCATCGGAGGTTTCATGTTCGTTCTCAAAATCTTTCGCAGGTTCCACCGTTGCGCTGCAGGAAGAACCGGCCCCTGCGCCGACCTCAGAGGCCAGTAGCGGAGTGGCGTCCATCATCCGGTCTGGAATCACCAGGATCGTGGGACAACAACCGCCCTCGACGTGCAACGAGCGCACGAACCTTTTGGGCTGTGACGAAGACACGCCCTAGGCCTCTTCCAAGTAGTTCCAAACCACGTGAAACCGTAGGGAGGGGACGAACTACTTGACTCAGAAAGTCCTCCATTCCAGAGCGTGGTACAACGCGCTGTTTGTCGACGGGGGGATCGTCTTCAAATGCTCTGCCGGAGCATCCGAAGCGACCCTGGGAGTCAGATCGAACTTATCATGCAGAACATCGTTCAATCGTTGCCCTATATCGATCGGAGCCTCGTCATGTGTTATCATGGGATCAGTTAGGGATGTCGGCTGGGATTCAAAACTATTAGGCGCCAGACTCTAAAGAGAAGTATTTCTTGGAGGAGCTGACAGTTTGTTTTCGTTCAACATGGGAAACTTCCTCGCGATCACGAATCCTCGTGTGCTCATCTATTGCTTATTACTGCCGCTCTGCTTCATGGTGTGGAGTGTGTGAATTCCGATCGGGAACGGAATCCTGAATCATTCTTCAACGAAATAAATACACCGCTGTCTCAAAGAAAAAGACTCTTCTTCAAACATCAATTTTCGTTTAGCCTTAAGACAGCCGACGCATGATCAGCCAACCTTGGAGAAATTTCTGCCACTTCTGTCCCAATGGAACGCAGCAAGACACAACTCATCCTAGCATACAGATGATCTCTCAGATCACTGTCTTCTGAACGCAAATAGTCAAATGCAAATAGTTCTTCTTGCCATTCTAGTATATGTTTCTTCGCCTTGAGCAGAAGTCTTCGGACCATTCTTCCATCGAGAACCTCTCTGATGGTTTGGAGAAACCTAAAGCGGAACGGAGAACGATCACATCGCTATGTGCCATGTACGCTCGCTCTAGAGATACCCTCCCGCGTTGGACTGTCGACTCCATCCGCTTCCAGCTACGCAGATAAGAGCGAACGTAGTGAAGGAACTAGCGAAATTCTTTCAAGAAGATGAATCGAAAGATAGGAATGAAGACAACGAGGAGCCGGTCAATCCAACGTCCTCGTTCGAAGCATTCTCATAGAGTTTCCAGCGTCGGACTCGCACGAGACCTGAACGCAGCTCGAACTCGGGCGCCAGAGAAAGAACCCTCGAGAGAGCGAGGCTTCGCATGCTGTTGCGTGGGTACTAGAGGAGCCTAGCTATGACTTCAACTCTGAAAGGATGTATGGCCTGATAGAACTTTCGGATGAAGAGCTGCTCGATGTTATCGCGCAAATCACAGATGCACATGAACCCGTCGCCCCGCCAGAGCCCGGTTCCGTTCCACGAATTCCGGTCAGTTGGGTGAGTCGATGCAAGTCCCGCCAAGCAGGATTTCTCCCGCTATTGAAAACGGTCCACTTCCAGAAAAGTATCTCATGGGAGTCCATTTACGAGCCCCCATGATCTTTCGCGACTGCAGGAGCCGCGATCGACAGAATGCTGAGCTTGAGACGAGAATTCGGACTTCATGAGGCGCTCATGGCCGTCTTCTCGACCGATGCCTGAAAGCTTCATCGGGAAGAGACTTCAGTCCGGTTCGATTCTTGTTGGGGGAGAACCGTGCGTGGTTGAAACCGAGCACCCTCGATGATAGATTCATTTTGCGGAGAGCATTACAGAACGGACTCCTTTGAAGCGAGAAATTGTGCTGCAGAAAACTTGTATCCCTACCATGTGCCACAGTCGTTGTGTACATGTATTGTCCAGTAACTCTTACAAGCAGATGCTCTCTTAATGTGAATCAGAAAATTCCCTGGGGGCTTCATCTATGCCGAAGATATGGGTTGGGCCTTCGAGGAACTGAGTTGTCAGTTCTATGTCCATAGGATCATCCGGTTCCCGACGTTATCGCGATGAAACTCATGGCAAAATATCCCAGACATGCCCAAGATTACTCTCTGAATGACTTCCGGTTGGTTGCGTTCATAACCGCGGTTCTGAGGTTGCGGTTCTCGGTTAACCGTAACCGCGGTTATTTGCAGAGCCTAGTTACCAGTCGAGGCACGAGCGCTCGGGGCGCGATGAGCAGCCGACAACTTTACCGACGCGTCGATTGAGATCTGAAAGCTCTGCGAGCTATGGACTGAGGAAAACTTCATCGAGGTATTCGCACGGTTCTTATGGAAACTTCAGCTCGAGAAACTCTTGTGCGTGAATGTTGCCAGTATATTATTTCATCACCACCGCGTAACCGAATTCCATAATGTACCTCACAGTCCGACCCGCCGAGCTCTGAAGGGCAAATTGATGTAACGCTTCTATGTCGAAGCTACTAGACAGCTCGTTCTCAATGGAGACGATCGCGAGATTTCGAACGCAACCGACTCATTCTTGAGAGCAGATAGGACAAGCTTGAATCTGAGCAAAAAAATCCCCCATAGGTAGCAGTGCTCATCGCCAACGTCAAGGAAGTTCGCATGCAAACGATCAGGTTTGCCAGACAAATATCGGGCCGTTGTTCATTGTGAACTGTAGATGCCAAAGCAGACTCCTTTTGACAATTGCATCCCTTCCCTGCGTTGAACAGCTTCTGAGATTTTCTTGAAGATTCTTTCGCTCAACTATGAACTCTTCCTCGTTCATATCCAGATTGATAGATTCTATTCACATGGTTCGTGGTTCATTGGATCTGATGCGTGCGTTCACGAATCAACCTTTCAATTCAGCGGCGAGCACGTCCGGCGGATCCTCTTTTGTTGCGTTCCCATGCTTCGAGAAGTCGCTTTCTCGTGTTCACCAATGTATGATTCAGCTCGCTGGTCGAGGAGAGCAGCGAGGTGTCTGGGCAGTCTTCTGGAGGATCAACTGCGTCAGCTCCTCTGCAGATTCACCCTCCGCTTCGATGAAATTAGCGGAAGATTCGACTACGCTGAAATGGGATCCACCGACTTTCACGCAGCGCAGTCTCTGGCTCATCTGATCGTCATGCGATACTTCTGGCGTGCTGTCACAGGCGATTCATGAATATTCGGCTTCCACCGCCCGCTTGGAAAAATTCTCCTTGACATGGTTCCCTGGGAGAGCGATTATGACATTTTTAATCGTTTGTGACATGTGGGAGACTTCCCCTCACTTCCCAGCGTCGTTTTCGCAACACTGGGGTGCCAGTGTTCTCGAATGAAAGCAGTTAAAATGAATCGACGATTGAAGCGGGATAAGCTCCGCTCAGCCCGCGTCGTTTCTCAATCGAATCTCGTTTTGTAGTTCATCGATTCGCCACAGGTGCGTTGGCCTGTAGTCCCGTCTGAACCGAAGCTCCCTTGAGACCCTAAGGAGTTCCCTATCGGACGAGACCATTGAGTGATGACTCCGATTATCACTTCAAGTAAAGAGCGAAACGGCCGATGCGAAAGGGACTCCCCTACCAAGTGAGGGCTCGGGGTGATCTCATAATGATGAACTATCCCATTTTGCTCCGAGGCTCTTGCTCTGTATGAATGAGCTCCCAAACCTGAGAATCCCCTCTCTGATCCACTGTCGAGCCATCGGGTCACAGTGAGAATATGTGGAGCAGGAATGAGATGGATGTTGCAGGACAGCCTTGGCGCAGACTCTCCGCTGACTCCACTTATGCCACGGAAAGTTTCTCGTATGTGGCTGCATAATCGGCTCCATAATACAGGTTCCTCGATTCATCGGCCTCTTCCGGACGATTTGATCAATCGATCGCACTGGGTTCCATCAAGCGTCTGATAGTCTGAGAGAGATGTTGCCATTTCTCTGAGCTCGGAAGACTTCGTTGGGACACTGTCTACAGAGCGAATGCTATACGATGAATATAAACTCACTCGGCACCCTGAATATTTGAATGCCAGTGTATGAGCATAAGGAAAAAGGGGGCATCGATAGTATCCATTGCATGCCTCAACGTGTGGGTACCCAGCCTCGGCAAGCCCTCCGAATCGGCTTCGTTCGGTGGCGCTTTTCCCGCCTCATCGCCAAGCTTCTAGGCCGAGATTACTCCGCCAAGATGGTGGCTGGCCGAGCTTTGCGGCGCTGTCCGGCAGAGCCGCTCGTACGGGTCCTCTAAATAATGCGTTCATTGGGTACTTTTTGAGCGCTTGTGGCCGCCTCCCCTCTCTATGCTCCACTTCTTCTCGATCTTCATCCACGGGGGTTCGGATATTCGGGAGCACATGTGGAGCAGCAGACGGGCAACTGGCTGTGGCATGGATGGAGACAACAGAGCGTCTCCGCCAAGGCTGTACTGCAACATCCATTCCATTCCTGTTCTAAATTTTCTCACCATGAAGCCGTCCACCGATCAGCGACGGGGGCTTTACAGAGAATCGGAGGGGGAATTCGTTGCCAGTCGAAGGCACCCGAATATCCTCGACCACGGCGTCGAGCTGGAGAGCTATCAGCTAGATGCCGCCACCCAAACTGATGACAGAAGCTTCCTCTGATGGAGCGAGCTGGCGAAGAGGACAGCCACTACTCTGGAATTCCTTCACAGTGGGCGATGGGAGACGGGAAAGAAACGATCTAGAGAGAGCGCCAGAGGGTTTCACGGAGACGAAGATTTCAACTTACGCGTCGCGGAGTCCCCGGCCTCACCGCAGCTCGTGCCTGGCTGGTTCTTCTCCCAGGAGTATGATGACCAGATCCTCACGGAATCCGTGGGGAGGAAATCGCCGCAAGCTTTTGTGGAGAGTAATCGAATGTTTTTTCATTTCACTTGACCGGTATTCGGGGGTGAGTGGATACGATTTGCAGGTCGAGCAGATCTACGGATCCAACACGAATTATCTTTGGGAAACACCAAGGAATGGTTAGGAGAACTGTCTGCCTCTCTGGACGCGGGCTTTCTGCCCACGCGGAGTGACTTTTTATTTTTAAGACACTCCAGATAACTGACTCATGGAGAAACTCCGACGGGCTATAGCGTTCAAGATTGACTATTCCCCAGTGCCCCGTTATCAGGTCAGTCAAACCCACCCTGGTCTCGTCCTCGACACATGTGCTGTGATGATTGTAAACATAGCAGACGATAGCCTCTTGTTGATGTTCGAAACAATCCGCGAGTGATGACTTTTTGAAGTTCCGTAATAAGATAAATCGGACGAGGACTTGCTCGGAGCATCTTAGAACGAATACGGATCCTGATGCATGCGGCATTCCAGTGATGTGGACGGCCACGAGACTGTCATGGACTGTCTTCCTCAAGCGACAGTTCCAATGTGGTACCCAAAGACGACTCACTGTTGGAAAAGCTTCCCCGTGCAAACTGTCTTGGCTCAAGCGTCGAGACAATATGAATCCGGATATTCTCGTCGGAGAGGAGGACTCAGCAGGGGAGGTTGGACGAGTTTCGATATCATGAATTTACCCTCATCGTTCTGCTTGCGCCGTGTCCGCAGGGTGCGCGCAAACAATGTTCCAGCCGATTCCCATTAGAGTTCTCTACTCGTTCCACAGGGGCTTTCAAGTGGTGAGCAACTGGAACTCAAGGCACAGGAGATCGCGGAGGTGCTCGAGTGCGATCCGGACACTCTGAAAAGAACCCTCGAGTTTTATCCGGATGTGGTCAGCAAGCCGTTGAGTCAGCTCTTATGGAGTGCGAGGATCCTGAAGATGAGATATCCTGTGGAAAGAATCCTCGAGTGAGCGGAACCTCGGTTCTTTTCCCCGGCACTGTGCTGAACTCTATCGTTATCGGTTGATATTTCAGGAAATTGATGAACCATTCTCTGAAATCCGTTCCGTTCGATTGGGTGTTTCAGGTTCCCGTCGGCTTTGAACCTTTCGTGGCGCCTCCTGGAGAACCGACGGCGAGTCTTCGATGAAGTGAACGCTAGGCACAAGGAGCCATTGGTGTCCATTCTCATGTTCGACCGGATGGTCAACGAGACGTTATTTGAACTGAACAGGTGAAGACGTCTACAGCCAACAAAGATTTCTGTCCCAGTATGGATCGTTCTAACGCTGTTTTGTTTCGGGAAATTCGCTAACGACGTTGTCTTCAACATAGGCGAAAGATCATTTCTGTGAAGGATCTCCTCCCAACAATCCTCTCGAGCATTGAGAACTGTCCTCCGCGGCTGAGGGAACGCCTGTCGGAGAAGCTGGAAAGTCCAGCGGTCTTGGCACTCACCCTGCAGGAGTATCGACGTGTCATCATCCAGGCGTACCTTCAGGATCGCATCGGGAGACCTATACCGAAGCCAATCGTCAAGATGGTAAGCGCATGCACCGCGGACAAGACATCATGGCACCGGAACAGGGCATGGGTCGAGTACTTCGCGTTCGAAGAACAGTGCATTTCCCTGAAGGAGGTGGTTCCCCATCTTTGATCCTCTCCGTGAGCTTGTCGGCAGCCTGTGACACCGACATAATCTCGACGATTCCTTTCCAGCTCCAGAATCAGAGTCTGGCCTTGATGAGCTGTCGAGTGAACATCCTACTGAACGAGCTGGAACTGGAGCCTGAGTTCTTGATATCTCAACCCGGCCTCCTGATTGTGAACACTTACAATCTCCAGGAGATCACGGAGAGAGTCAAAGTCAGTGTTCCGAATCTAAATGGAATGTCAGAGGGCTATCGACCGCTGGGCTAGCTAAGAGTTTGATCATGGAATCGAGCGACCCGCCTGCTGAGCCGAAGATCTAACCTTCGGTCCTTGCAGGGTGAAGCACAAAACTACCTGCCCTTGAAACACATGGCCATGATGAACCCCAAGCTTCTTGCCGTGAGTGCAAGAAAGCTATGTGATGCGGGAAAGCTTCTATCGCTCCCGAGCGGCGAAGAAACGCACTCAGCAAGTTTCACCGGCGTCTTCAATAATAATCCCGACATGATGGCTGAGCACTTCGCTCCGAACGACAAAGTGCGTCCTATATGTGAAAGGAATTTGGCAGGCGACCCGAATATGGGATATTCCTCGTAGAATCGTAGCCGTGAACGAACGAAACACTTTGAATGACATCTCGAATCCCTGCCCGTGGAGCTGCGAATGGGCGACCGCTAATCCATTGATGTCAGAGTTCCCTAGAAGTTTTCTTCTTCTATGAGAAGTCCTCAGTATCCCATACTGGTGCACAATACCATATCCGGGTCCCGCCTCCTAGTTTACGAATTTCGCACCGAGAAGAACACTCTTCCTCGGCGTCCTGGAGAGTTCTCGATACCCATTTTTCCCTGTTCATAGATATTCAGCTCCGACTTCAATGATGGAGAACCGGCCTCAATGCGATTCTTGCACTACCAGGACATCCTCAGACGCGTTGATCATATAGTCAGAGGGAGCAAGCTGCGAACGACCCCCGATCCCGATCTTAAAATGCTCAACTCGTATCACCGAAGCCCTGTGGGTCATGTTGTGGATCGCTTGTCACACATGTTGGAGGCGGACCCCGAGCAGAAAGCACGGCTGAAAAGGGTCATACAGAGTTCACAGATGAAAAAGTTATCACTAATCGAGCTCTGCGTCGAGTCTTGCAAGTTCCTCTTGATCGAAGGAATTCTCACGAACACCCAAATCCTACGCAACCCTTCAATCTGCTGTTGGGATCAGACAACACTTCGGAGAGGCTGGAACATGTTCCCGAAAGATGTTTACATGCAGGTTCGACGCTCTTCTTTGTTCTCAAGACGAGATCCTCGGGGCGTTCCCGGAAATTCTCGGACGACTTCTTCGATCTTAGTCAGTAACATGGGCAACGAAAATCCGACGTTCAACGTTTCCCTCTTCAGGCTCTCGGACCTGAGTGGAAACAACATCCTCTCTTGGCGGAAATGCTCCTGTACGAAATGAAGAACAATGGTCTGTCCAACGTACCACTCCTTGAGCCAGACGAGTCTCAGCAGGAAGCCACAACGATAGAGGTGAGTGTAGAGCCCCGAGTAGCCCCACTCAGAAAGAGTGGCTCTCCTTGACCAGCCAACCATCGGTGAGCTGTTTACAGAAATGCTATACTTGGAACACTTCCTGAGCGCACTGTGATCTCGGGAGCTTGGAACTGCAGAAAGGCCGCCTATAGATGGGAAATTCAAGTTTCTCTAGTCCTGGGGGGCACTTCACCATCTTGGTGGGGTTCTCAGGCGCATGGAACCACGGTCTTTCTGTTCACCGCTCTTGTCCTGGCAGGGCAACCGATGAATACCACTCTTTTTTCCTTCATGGAGTCGGAGTGGAATCCTCCCGGATCCCGGACACGGATCGGCCTGTGAGGGCCTCCATTCCGGTTGTGAGGTGATTCCTCTGAAACACCCTTATCTCTGCCGCTAGATGACCGCGGACTCAATTGGGGTGGGCTGTTGTTATTTCTTCCGAGTCATCTGAGGCTCTACTCCGAGGGACATGCATCCTTCAAGACCACTCTCGGCGTGTTATCAACTGCACAAATCCTGACTCGAAAACGCCGAGGCCCAGGAGATATCCGGAATAGCTCGCTTACCTGTACGGATTTGTTGGAAAGCGAAACATCTTATTGCCGCCGTTAGAATACTCATTACACATTACCTCCCGTCCAGGCTGGTCTCGAGTTCCGATATGATGAAGAATTCGGTGATGATGAAGATGAAATCGGCCGAGACGAGTATCGAGATCATCCAGCGGACTCGGAGCAGTCCTCAGCTGAGCTCGAACGTAAACATCTGGAGTCATCATTCGACTAATTCGCCGTCGGAAAACATGCCGGTCCACGGGTCTTTGTTCATGTGTCATTTTTGTGAGAATGTTGTACATACCTAGTTAGAGACTTGCTCTTAGGTTGACTTCGAATAAATTCCTGCTACACGCATGGGCGGTTTTCCTCCTCACGAGTGTTCCGCAGGTATTTTTGAAATCATTCGCCATGCAGGCTAGGTACAATGCTGCGAGAATTTCGATTGGGCAGGTACAGCCGCAAGCTCACCGAGGTGAATTCAGCTCTCAACATTCGAGCTCACCCAGGACCCCGAGTTCACAGACTGGTCCATAAGAGGGTCCTCGATATATGTTGGGGACCAACATTGTCTCCGTTTCTTCAGATTTTCCAGAACGCTTGTTGGGATTAGTTTCCATAGTCTGAGGGAGTATGCACCTTCGAGATCGAACTTTTTATCTGAACAAGCTATCCCTAGCTCATTGGTTCTGATTTCTTTCGGGCCGTAGCCGCTCACAGCTGGAGAGAGGAAGTCGCTCCTTGATCCCGTCACGAATTCTGGATGAGGAGACGAACTCAACCGGCTTACAATACGAAGTGTACAAGGACTCGCAGATTATAATCAAGTCTTGTGATAGCCAAATTGCATAAAAGATTCTTCTCGATGTTGAATAAGAGTCTTAACTCCTCGTGAGTGTATGTCCATGTACTATGGCGTGGCCCTAGAAAATCTCCCATGACTCCTCAGAAATCCGCCGTGGCCCCCTCCGATTTCTCCAGGATTAGAATCACTGTCCTAGCTATGTCAGAATAAGTCTTCGGAGAATGGCTACATTGAGGACGCACGGCGTTCGAACGCTGCCGGGGTTGTCATGGTTACCGGTGACGTCAACCGGTGTCTCCGGCGTCCGAAGTGTTGGATCAGCTGTGGCCGCGTTTCGGAAAGCCGGTGCGACCTGAACCGAACCCGAGTTAGCAGTTTCCAGTGTCATTGTGATGGAAGCCCACGGCAGGGAGTCTTTTCCGACTTGGAAGTTTTTGTGGCTCGGAATCTCAAGTGCTGTTTGGTACGTACTCCAAGGATGGTCTACGACGGTTGGAGCTGTTTGGATTGTGGTGAACTACTTCGCTGTCCGGTACTCCTTCGAACTGTGGGTACTGATAATGACATTGAAGAGGGACGTGACCGCCGGGCTTCGGCAGTTCAGATCCAAGCGAACACTCATGTCGCAAATAAATCGCAAAGCAACTGTAGCGCAACTCTTCACGGAAACTGCATCCAAGTACCCGGATAAGCTGCTGATGTCGTCATTGAACTCTTCTTGGACGTTTTCCGAGGCTCGGATGTTCACGAATAGAGTCGCGAATCACTTCAGAAGTCGTGGGCTCAAAGCGGGCGATGAGGTCTGTCTGCTGATGGAGAACCGGCCCGAGTTCCTCATGACTTGGCTCGGCTTGAGCAAACTTGGGGTGGTGACAGCTCTCATCAATTACAACATCAAGAGTAAGGCGTTGGCGCACTGCGTGAACGCCGTCAAAACCAAGGTTGTGATATTCAGCAATGCTTTGGCACCATCTCTGAGCTCTGCATTCGGAGATATCAACGGTTCTGATTCGATCGAGTTCTATCATTTGGATAGCGGGTGTCCTCCCGACTCACCCATGGCGAGCGAATCGCTGCTCGACTGCCTTCAGCAGGCTTCCACGGATGAAGAACTGCATCGAGGGAATCCAAAGGATCGACTGCTGTACATCTTCACTTCGGGAACCACGGGTTTGCCCAAAGCCGCCATTGTCACCAACATGAGGTTCATGTTCGTGGCCGCCAACATGTTCTTCATGAACCCGTTCAAGGTTGGAGACAAAATTTACCTGTCTCTACCCCTTTATCACAACTCAGGCGGCACGTTGGGACCCGGGCCGTGTCTGATATACGGACTGAGCTGCCACATTGCACCGAAGTTCTCTGCCTCGAACTTCTGGTCTGATTGCAAAAGATACGAATGTACCGTTGCGCTCTACATCGGCGAGATGGTCAGGTATCTTTTGGCACAGCCGCCTCGAGAAGCGGATGATACGCATGGAGTTCGTTTGCTTTTCGGCCACGGAGCCCGGAAGCAACTGTGGCTTGAGTTTCAACGTCGTTTCAAGCTCCGAGATATCAGGGAAATCTACGGATCAACGGAAGGCAACGCTGGCCTCATGAATCTGGACAATAAGCCTGGAGCCGTTGGCTTCTTGTCGACTCCGTGCCGCATGAGCCGCACGCTCGCCCGAGCCATCATCCCAATGTTCGTGATCAGAATCGACCCGGACACAGGCAAACCCGCCCGGAATCGTCAAGGTCTCTGCATCGAGTGCAGAGCTAATGAGCCCGGAGAACTCATCGGCCTGATCACGTCGCAGCCGGCGATGAAATTCGAGGGCTACGTGGATAAAAACGCAACACAGAAGAAGATCTACACCGACGTGTTTCGGCACGGCGAGAACGCATTTGCAACTGGTGATATAGTAGTATACGATGATCTCGGTTACGTGTTCTTCCAAGATCGGACAGGTGATACTTTTCGATGGAAGAGTGAGAATGTTTCGACGAATGAAGTTGAGAGCGTTATAGCGAAAATAATTGGTCTGACAGATGCCACTGTGTACGGCGTCGAAATAGAAGGCTGCGAGGGCAAGGCGGGTATGGTTGCGATTCTCAAACAAAACTCAGAGGACGTTGATCTTAGAAATCTATTGGAAAAGATGGACGAGAGCTTACCCACGTACGCGGTGCCTCTTTTCGTCCGGCTCACCAAACAGATCGAGTCGACAAGCACACTGAAATACAAGAAGAATAGCCTCGTCGACGAAGGATTCAACCCCAGCAAGGTGAAAGACGCGCTGTTCTTCTTGGATCGTTCGAAGAAACAATACGTCCCGCTTGATGAGAATCTCTACCGTGAAATTGTTTCGGGGAAAGTGCGCCTCTGAAATCTGTGGCTGTTTGAATTATAGCTTTCCGAAATGCTCAAGAAACTTCAAATCGCTCGTTCAGATTTCTCATTGCTCGCTTATTACCCGAGCGATGTTTTGACGTTTCTAGTTGTGTTTCAAGGTGGATGAACGAATGACAACCAAATATACTCAGGTTCCGACCGGGAAATGTTTTTGCCGCCAGCCTCGACAGAGCTTACCGTAATTGAGATTTAATGAAGCTTTCAGTCTCATGCTTTATACTCGCGTCTGACGCTGACACCATAATGAGGAAAGCTCCGACTAATAAAAATGTCCAAAACCTCCTTAACACCTTCCAATACTTCATTCATTGATCAAGGAGCTGGAAGAGAACGGTGCATAGAAAATCCGCGCCCGCGTACGCAAGAGCAGAACGAAACTTTGTTAAGACACGACATCAATACGTTTCTCGCGCCCCGTTGCAACACCTTCCCGGCTCAGATAATTTGGAATGGATGAAACTAGCAATGCTTCCAGGTCAGGCGCCAGTCGTCACTCCAAACGTTGCCAGCGTTAGTAGATTAGTTTGAATCTGCCCTTCTTTTGCGAACAAAGTCAAATATCTCCCACAGGGATCCAGACGTTCTCCGGTTATTCATTCAGTCGGAAAGTCGGAGCTCCTTCGATTATTGTCTCCGTTATCTGTCCGAGCGCCGGGCCATCCCCTCCGTCGGTTACTTCAATCGATCACCTCGTGCAGGGTCCTTCCCACTGTGCACGATTCCATCACCCCATTGACTTCGAGGTAGACAATCGCCATCTTCGTGACCCCTGTCTCCGTTGTTGGAGATAGGCGATTGTCGCAGGAATCGCCAGCACCTTTTGGTTTCACGGGTTGAGTCCATCCGACAGGGACTAAATAGGTTAACCGTTTTCCTTCTAATCTTAGCTTGGGATCATGCTCTTCGAGCGGGAGGACTTCTCCGGTCTGGTGGACCCAGGCTCGATCTCTGGAGCTGGTGGAGGTCGGATGTCCGTGTTCGCACGAGGAATCCTGTGGGGAACTTGGTGGGAGGAACTCAGGGAAGTGGAGAGAGGCTCGAAAGGAAATGAGGACATTACCGGTGGACTCTCGAACGACTTGTAGAAAGGTTTCGCGTATGCGAGAGAATGATTCCCCCGCGAAAATGGTGCGAAATACCCGAAATACAGAATTACCATCAGCAGAACTGATAGCCTATGTTTTACTTGTAATGGAGTGCCAACGATGACAGAAACCCCGGAAGCCCTTGAGCTGTTCCGTCGCTGGGAGCAAGGACCCACGTCAGGCTCGTCGTCCAATATTGGTCGTTCCATTATCGTGAAAGTCAGACGGCGCGACGGATGGTGGGGCCTCAAATCAAACCTATTTGGGAACCAAACCTATGCTCGCTGTGACCGGATAGGATAGATTTCTCGAAACTATCCGGTTCGCACTCACGGGATTCGGCTTCCATACGGACATCGTGCGAGCATGGAGAAGGGGCAACGACAAGCGGAGCTCAGACTGGGACGCATCTCGAAAAACAGCGACAGCGGTGAGACCAGTCCAGGGTCTACATGTCCACGAGCCCGAATTAGAGGCGCTTATTCCCACGTCTGGAAGAACTTCCGGGGAGCATACGGATCGGATCAATAACTTCGCTTGTTTATCTCTTCGTCACCTCAGCTATCCCCGATGCGAATCGTCACTTTGTGACTTTTGCGGCTACTCATTACGTGGTGCGATGTCACCACGCGTGACCTACGGCGTAATCACGCCTCGTTCCGTTAGTTTGAACGATGCAGTTTGTTAGGCAAGTCGTTCATCGTCCTAAGAACAAATGTTTAGGCAACATCGGACACAGTTTGTAGACAACAGTGCGGGTCCCCGCCACGTCGCGCCGGCTCTCATGGCTTGACTGAAACACAGGCGGTCTAGTGGCGGGTGGACGAGCCAGCGAGCTGATTGACATCATGCCTAGTGCAACAAACAGCAGGCAAGAGTCAGGTGAGCGACAAGCCGTAAGCGACCCGCGGCCCGGGAACGTAGGCCGCCAGTGAAGATCGACGGCCTAACGGCTCCTTCCTGCTGGTGCGGTCGCTGATATGGCTGTGGCGAATGTTGTGGTGCGGCTCCTGCCGCTAGTCATCGTGATGATGCTGCCTCTGACCTTGACGGGAGCCCTCTCCTGCAACGCTTGCCGACGTCGATGCGGTGTCCGCCTGCCGCAGACCATCGACGTCAGAAGTCCGACGAGCGTTTTGCCGAGTGAAGTTTTTTCAGATCGTTGATGGTGTGCGTTTGCGTTCCACCGAAACCTCTAGGAATTTTTCAAAGTTAGCTTGTTCCTTCATGAAGGTGAACGTCGTCGGGAGGGAATCGGATTAGTAATCGATGCTGGTGAGTTCACGGAGGAGTTCGAATTTTCTGAGTTCAGCTACTGGGGAACGCGATCCCTGCCACCTGATCACCTTGGAACAATCAGAGTTCGAGTGGTATTCTGCTGCCCGCGCGATTCCGTGAGCATCAAACTCAGCTCCGTCGCAATCCATTAGAAGACTCGATCGAATTCAGGCGGTATGCCAGGTTCCGAGTTGGATAGCTTCCGTTTGGATCGTTTGCAGCCGCAATCTTTCGACAGGTTGGAGTGTAATAGAACTGCGAACAGGATCGGGCATGTTTCAAGAGACGAACCAGGCCGTCGAGAAACCAATCAATCAACGTTAGGTTAAGTTTGTAACTTGGAGTCAAAAGACCCGAAGTTGGCCGCGTCTGATTTTCGTGGTCGTTCAAGTGCCTTGGCTGTTCCGCAGCCGCCGTGCAGCAGTCTGCAAACAATTGCCTTCCAAGGTACTCAAACAGCGCTGCAGCGACCGGTTTTTGATTTGATGCCAATTTGTGCTTTTCGGCTCCTCTGAATATTTCTGTATCTCGGCCAACTTCGTCGCGAAGATCCGCCGCACAAGACATCGGCCGAGGTGTCCAATGGAAACCACGCTGTCTGGGAATCTGCGATTCAAAACACATCTCTCATGGCGGCGAACTCTGGGAGATTCAGAGTCAAGTGGAAGTTTGCTTGGCAGTAGCAGTGATTGCCTCTGTGAAGAGAACGATGGTTTGGCGCGTTCGGGTCTCAAACTCGAGAACTTATTTGTATCCAGCCCGGATCTCTCTCGCTCTGATGAGCTCGTGATCTGGATCGTGCTTCGCGAATGAGAGTGGCCGACTGGTGCTTCAGCCTCGTGCAGAGCGTGCGCCTCTCCCGTTTCGTCAGATGGGGCTCTTCCGAAAAATCAGCGTCCCGTACGACAATGTAGCGGGCGAGAGGCACGCCACAATCCTGTACGACGAGATCACAGGCCCAGCCTCGGATGATTTCGATCGAATGAGCTTTCGCATGAGCCCGGTGGAATCTATTACTCGAGCGAACGTGTTTCGATCCTCGACGCCGAACTGTATCGTCCAAATAGACTTCGATTTTTGAGTCGACCCTTGAGCTTTGTCCACCGCTTCGTCATGAACAGTTCGAGCTCGAATGATTCACTGGTTTCCTGCCTACAGCCGCTGTTGAAAACGAACCCGCCATAGGATCGGAGCATTGGTCTTCTTCCGACGATTTTAGCCGAACAGAATGCAGACTGGTTCCGAAACTGCCAATGTGTCGAGTTATCCAACATCAGCTCCTGAAACCGACGGTGTAACGCTGTTCGATCCAAGGACGGAGAAGAGCGGTGTTGGATCCGCTGTTTTCTATTCTACTTTGCGCCAAAGCTCGAAACGAGAAGATCTCTTCTGTAACCGTGAACGACTTTATTCGACTCTACCTTGATTCGACTTGACTCACAGTTACTCTTGCGAATCGTTCTCGTCAGAGGCGTCGAAGAAGTCGCTCTGGCGGTGCTAAGCATTCGAATCAAGAAAAGTTACAACTACGGAGTCATCGACTGGCAGATCACCGGTGTTCTCTGACGGTGGTGAATGTTTACTGGCGGGCCCCCAAGTATCGCATGCCTTTTCAAGTTCAGCTGCGGAACATTTCCAACTTGGACGCTTGGAGATGCATTCGTGCGCTGATATTCATCACGAGGATCGAGCTCACGTCTGGCAGTTTGGTTGAGTTGCTGAGTAGAGTCAGTGACTAACAGCACGGAACTGGCCCGAGTCGCGGCTTAGTCCTTCTAGTAGTGGTGGACTGGTCAAGGCTCAGACCGACGAAGGCTCAAGGTAACCTCCGGATTTTATTGCAGAAAAACTGGAAGAAGTTTTCCTAATCGGATTCGCATGCATGGCTGCAGTTTTCGATCGTTTCAGCGGGCAGACAAAAAATCGGCCAAGTTTATGGAAGCCTTGTCTCCTAGATGAACATTCACGTACATCCTATGAGATTCAAAGGAATTGATACGCAACCAGCACCCTCACGTCGACCATTCCATCGCTGTCAGAATACCCGATAGATCTTCGGCAACCAGAGCATTCATCTCAGACGATGCGGCGTTGTCCTTTCAGATCGCGGGGAATGATATCGTGGGGTACGAGACTTTCTGCTGCATTGTGCTGACTTGTCGCGATGTTCACGCATGGTCTCGCACCCCTGGCTCGCCCTCCCCCCTTTTGTAAATGTTTCAATGGGTCGCATGGAGCTATCTTGATCCACGAAGAGCGATATTGGTAGACAAGGTGTGGTTTGAAGTGTCCTTTATTTGTTCGCTCGGTTGTGCTGAGCTTCAAGGTTAATCACACAACAACCGTCTATTTGCCCGCTGACTATTCATTGCAAAACTTCCAGCTTCCATCCTTAGACGGATCACGGATCAGCTGCGCTGACGTGGCTGATCTCGGCGGTCTCTACTAGCTCGAGAGTTGTTGTATACTCTAAAAGAAAGGGAATCAAGTTGTAATGAGAACCAACCCTGACGGAAGCGCAGAACTCCTGCTCCGTCCCAAGCGATTCGTATCTATGATGCGATATTGCAGCTGCTTGGACATGATTCACGCAAAGAGTAAGAAAGATCACATCACGCGAACCTCGCTCAGCCCATCATATCACTTGCAAGTCGATGCAAGTACTTCACTTGGCCTGCGACTCAGAGCACCAGAAAACCTTGCGTTAGAACTGGATCGGATATGTTCCCTGTGTCGATAGTCCGCCGGATCGCATGCGGAGAGTCGGTTCCTACCGGTTCAGCATCTCACCAAATGCTGACGGCCTTGAGCTCCGATGTGCAAATCGTTTCCCGTAATTGGGCTATATAAAATAACTAGCCGTCTGTGGCTCTAATCTCCCCATCCGTTAGCTGGTTGCCGCCGCTTCCAGTGGTTCCGTCTATTTGTGTACACGGCGAAACCGAACGCCCGGTAACCTGCTGCTAACGTATTTACTGGTTGACCTGAACGTTTTCGTTGCTTTCCGGATTTTCAACCGTCGGGCCGGTTGTGGCACCTGAAACAAGGCACTCGCACTATAGGACCGACCTTCGAACACCATTGCCCGTTTTCGGCTCCGAAGTCCGTATATTTTGCGCTCTCGGTACCAACCCACGCGTTCTCCGGAGGAGGTTTCACTTGAATACTCCGACTAAGGGAACGAATGGACCCAGAACAAGTTGAAGCATGCAAGCTCTTCTCCAGCTCACTGGGTAGCGCGCGGGCTCAACTGCGACTAGGTTCAACAGACCTCCGGCAAGCGGCATCGAAACGGCTCGAAGTTGTCCAAACTAGACAAGAATCCACAGATGAGTTCGAATATAGAGCCCGGATCGGAAGAGAGAGCCATCCATGCGCTCGAGACACCAATATCCCGGTCGGAAGAAATTCCACTACGAGAAGTCAGCAGGTTTCGAGACGCGTTCTCAGGACACGGTCCCAAGGTCGCCGCAAGAATCGAATACTCGATGGTGAGCGTTATCGCGATCATTCCGAAATATCTCAGCACGCTGATTTCCCACCGGAGACCTGCGGGAGTCGTGCCAACGGTCGCATCTTGTGAGCGGTAGAGCAAATCTTCTGAAAACTGCCAAAACTCTCCACCGACTTATGGAACGGAGGTTGGTCCTTGACTTCTGAATATCCATGATTTCTCGGCCGTGGGATTCCATTCGGGAAAAACGAGGAAATTCCGGACGATCGCGCGACTCCACTTCGACGATGAAGTCGTTTCGGCTGCGCACGGCTGGTGGGCTCAAGAATGGGTTGAGTTTATTTCTTCGGGGATTCTTCAAGGGCCGACCCAGCGAAACCGGCGACGCCAAAGAATATTTCTGTGCGACAAAGCGCTTAGGCAGAAAGAAAGAGACAAAGTCTTCCTACGTATTCTGAGACATCTTCAGAGCGTGGAGCGAGACTGAACTCCTCCAGGGTTCGCTCATCTCAGTTTTCTTTAGCGTTGCCAGTGCTCCGCGAGCCGAACGCCCTCTTGTCAAACCAGCAGTCGTCTATTAGGCCGGCATTCCCTCAATCGTCCGAACTTTCTTAAACGGAGCCTTCCTCCAATGTTCAGTGTGTTGAATAAACCGGATCATGAAGAATCTTCTATCGACTCTCACGAAAAATACACCGTTTTCCATGGATCAGTAAGTCGAGTTCAGGATTCTTGAAACCGGTATTTTTGGTGGCATCTCCGAGTTTCGATTCACGGAATGGCTCGATGGTTGGCCCGTCGAAACTCCAGCGCGCTAGTGGAGCTCCGTGCTCTTACTCCGAGAATGATTCCGGTGGTTTCCACTTCCTCCGGCCGAGTTCGACAAGACCAAGTCCGGAGCCGCGACTGATCAGAGACTCGATACGATGCTGCGCAATTTAGGTTGCGCCCACGAATAAATTCCGCAAAATGATCTCTTGGCGAGCGAATCCTCGGAGTGGGTCCTCGAAGAGGTGCCAATACCGGGACCGCTCTTGACTTTTGAATCAGATGCCTCAACAGTCGTGAGGATGGGAACCAAGTGATTGTTTTTTCGATCCTGAGGCTCGAATGGATCGACTTCTCTCGTGCTTTCTGTGTCGAGTCATTGTTTCGAAGAATGCTCATCGTCGGACTGTGCAGCCAGGATCTGAAGTGGGAAGCTCCAGAAATAGAGCCGATCCTCGCAGAGTAGATTCGGAAACCCGACAAGGCTCGATGACGGCATTGAGTATCGAGTGGAGGAGAGAAAGGAAAACACCCTGGTATTCAAGGCGCGCTCGACTGGGATGAATCACCACACATCTTGGATATAGAACCCGATGTTCCGAAAGAAGTTCTCGATAGTTGTGATGGCGCGGCGAGGATAATCACGGGCTCAAAAGCTCCCTGCAGGGCCAAATGAAGCGGGAAATCGAGAACAGTTCCGAAAACGATGAGGTTTGCCGTGACTCCGAAGGAATCATTGAACCTTGAGGAATCGTTTGACCAGCTGAGACGCGTATTTCAATCGATCAGAGCGCTTGGTGAAGCGATTGAAAAGAGCTTTCTGCCATTGTCAGCTTAGCAGCCGGGCAACCGCATGGAGCGTCCGAACGGTCGACCTCGGACTGAAGTGATTCGCCGATACAGAGGACTTCTTGTCGGTTTCCATTTTCATCGTAGCTATCGTGGTCAGTGCGTAGCTCTCAATGTACGACAATGGCTGAATGATGCCGGTACCTGGGCACTCGTTTCTCAAGAGGTTCCGCGTTCCAAATCCAATGGTCTTCATACGACGAGACTTTATGATGATCGAAAATAACAGGGATTGAAAGAGCAACTGCGAAGAACAACTCCTACGGAGGATTCACATCAGGGTGGGAAGAGGAAAGTTTTTTTTTGGCGTTTCCACAGGCCGTTATCATGCGCTGTGAGTTGGGCCGCGGTGAACGCGCTTGGAATCCACGTCCGCCAGAATATCTGTGTCTCGCCAACCATGTATTTGCTCAAGAACATCCCTCAGTGTCAAAACAACAAAGTGGAAAGACCAAGCGTCGAGCCGAGCGCACGCCAAAGATACGGGAGGTTGTAGTTTGACTGATCTGTTCTCAAGACGACAGAAAGCACTGTACGGAAACGCGGCGTTGGGATTCCTCCACATTTTTCACTGGGGCCAGACAGCTTCCCGTAGGAATCGGATGTTCGGCCACTAGAACGAAAGTCAAACGTAAGTTCGCAACATTTGTGCCATGATAAAAGCTCTTGGACGGAAAAATGAATGGCGAGCAATGGAACTACCCGAGCAGCATAGTTCGACGGATTGTGAAAAACTCTGGGTAGACTGATGCAGCATCCAGTCGATTAGAGGAATATTTGGAGGGATCATTGGAATCAATCAACGGATCGTGAATGACTCTCTTGGGCGGTACAGTTTGAGCTGCGTCTTTACGTTGATGTCAGAGGCATCCAACTTGAACAGCATGATGATATCGGAAGACGACTCTGCGACTTCAGCAAGTCGTTCTGTTCCCCGACAACGATCATGCCACTCTGAGGTGACGTCGTTTCGGCGGCTACCACTTCGACATTGATTTCTGTCAGACCGTGGATATGTGTTCTTCCAAGCCGAGAGAATCATTCTGACTGGGTTCGGTGTTTCATAGAGGCCAGGTGAAGCTGATGATCCCCGAACTCTCAGCAGGATCTACCCTGCCATGAGAGCTCGGGCTCCAATTCTTCTTGAAGACTATTTTCTCGATGTCTGGAGTAGAAATCCTGCGAGTCGGCATCCCCTCACTCCGACTCATCATCTGACTACTTCATCGCGCTGATGGTGGATTTCTCCCATTCGTTAGGAGGATGCATGTAATCAGGTCTTCTTTCCAAGGCTCCTCCATCCTGAAGTCGTACTCGAGGAGCCCCCGACCCAATGAATGCGCATCATTTTGGGACAGCTGCGTGCTGGGGCCACAAATCCTCTCGTATACTGACATCCAATCACAAGCGCATGACAGGATGTAGACGTCAGAACGTGTTGCAAGATCGAACAGGCCGTTCCAGATGGCCGCCCTTGACCATCGGCGGGACCGCAGCCGTAGTCGGCTCTTCTGCAAGCCCGATTGCGAAGAACTTTGGAACTCCGAAGCAGGCGGACACACCGAGGAGCGGATTCACATTGATAAGCACATTTGTCACGCGCGGGCGTGGCTCGAGCGTCACTTCACCGTACACAGCGCTCGCTTGACTTCCCACAACGCGGGTCGAGCCGAATCGATTTGAAATCTGTGAGACTCCCGCGCGTGGGCGGCCAACACCACCGACAAAACCAAGAGCAGACCACCATCGGAGGGAACAATTCATGAAAATAGGATGGACGAACTAAACGACAGTCACCGCTTGGGGGAAATCGTATCTCGCGGCAAAATAACGATTAGTTCGCGTCAAGAGTAGTGAGCGAACGAATGAGCGAAGGATAGGGCTCCGGTGATATAACTCCTCAGAACCGGAAGTATGCTACACAAGCGCAGTAGGAGATCAAGTCAATGACGGGGCTCTCTAGCGGGCCGTTGCGGCTATTGTGATTCGCGGAACTTGTTTCAATTTCGGATCCTTGCCGCAGTTTTCTGGCGCTTGATTCCGGAGGCGTTGCTTCGTGCCCTCGGAACGCAGCCGTACGCGGGATACGGTCAGCGAAACTCGGTGACTGACCCACTTTCAATGCGTTCCTGAAACGGACCCAGAAGCGGCTATCCATTCTCTCCACTCCCAGCGCGGTCGAAAAAGACGAAGAGCCTGACCGACGAGACGGCTGAAAGGGTTGGAACGGAAGTCCGATCAGACGGACCCGTCTGAAGCTGAGTTCTACAGCGAAATACAACGCTCATAACCGAAATCTCGAGCGTACGAGCCTCAAGATCGCGCTCGTCCTGGAAGCCTCCGCACTCAGAGGGCCTTCATTCCGCGCCCTCGCCACGCTAATTCAATCGCAGGGATCGATCAAAATACATTTCTCGCCTACCTGGGAATATTCGTAGGAATTTCTCACCAGCTCAGCGACGTGGTGTCCCGCATTCAGTCGTTCTGTCCGACGGAACGTCAGTCTGATTGGGGAGGCGATAGCTCGACAGCAAGGTTCTGACAACGACCATTACGGAGAATTTCGGCGGGGAAGTTTCCTCCGGTGTTCTATCTTGGTGTGATCTTGTAGAAACCCAAGGGAAAGTTACATCATTTCCATCCGCTGTGAACAGTACGGCTCAGTTCCGTCCCAACTGGCCCTGGAGACAATATCCCTCATCTAGGGGGGACACGATCGACGGAACAAGCACGGAGACGAATGCCGAGGGATGAGACACTTCCAGCAAAGCAAACGACCGATTACGCGAGCGGTGGACATTTCTGAAATTCACTCTCAAGACTCCGGTGGGAATTTGTTCAGGAACTCCTTCGGATCTTTCTTCTCGAGTGGGATTCTGTCATGGTGGAAAGGTTTTCGGGATCTGTGATCTCCAGGAAACTCTTTTAGCTGAACAATACCTCAATAGACCACTGAGCTGCACCCGAGAGACGCCTAAAAAGTTGCAGAGAAACGAGATATGGGGAGCGAGATGAGATAGAGGGGCTCTTCAAAGTGCGGTTATAAACGCGCTAGCGACGCACCATCCTCGCCTGCAACGGATGCGGACAGCAAGCCGCCGTGCAGCGTATCGCAAGCCTCTGCTTCACGGACCTCGTCCCGAGACGCAAGATTTTGAAGCGGATGGAAGAGAATCCGCACTAAAAAAATGGAATGAAAACAGCATGATGGTCTTCTGTTCAGTAACGTCTGCCTGATGCTATCCTGACGTTACTGGTCGGGTCCAAGGATATACCAGTGCCAGTCGAGCTAGCGTGTCTCCGGTCGAGTGTTCTGTCGATCGTTAACTCTGAATCTGCTCGCGGAGGCCTCTGCATTTCACTCCTGTGGAATCAGCTGAGCGAGAGCAGGAATGAGCTCGACATCAGTTTCGATTAAATGAAGTTTTCGATTCGGTGCAGGCCGACTGTTTTTCAGTGCCCACCGGAAGACAGGGAACTCCGCTCAAACGGAGCCCTATTCAGGAGAATCTTCAAAACTGGAAAGCCAGCGGGAGAGTTGAACGATTCTTCCGAAGCTTGCTGTGGTGATGGGCTGCCCGATCAGAGGAAACGTTCATGGGGGCCGAGTGCATAATAGTTGTCGATTGTAGATAGTTTACGAGCCCGTTTTTATTGCCACGATGACGTCAGCGCCAGTGAACTCTGTGCGTTGTCGAGATATTTGAGTGGGACGTGCAGTCTTGTTGAGAACTCAGTGGCGGGAAGCGAACTATTCCACGATCCTCGTTTGAGAGAGTCGACCTGTCCGTGGTGAGCGTGCTGACCGATCGAAGTCACAGGGTCATCCGCATTCGGGTAAGGTTGGTTGAGTCAAACCCGTCCTCTCATCGTAATGTGACGAGTACGTTGCGGGCGACAAATATTGGCTTTCAACGAAACTTGGAAGGAAGAGCGCCTGCTCGTTTCGTGTGAGAATCGGGAATTTTGCAATCATGAGGAAAATGAAAACTTGCTGCTCACAAGCGAATCCGTTGAACGTAACAGACACCGCAGCGGCTTTGTCTTGGAAATCGAACGGATAAGTGCGCTAAAGAGTGTCAACGAACAAGCGGTCGCGAAAGAAAGTTGGCTCATCACTATCAACGTCTCAGAGAACCACTTCGCCTCATTTTTCTCTCGATTGTTGTGTTAACGAGAAAGAAGCGTTTGGTTTCGCGAATGGAGTAGTCAGTGTGAAAGGAGAGATGTCGTTCTCGTCGTCGGAACTTTTAGTCGATCTCAAAATAGAACCATTTCGTTCTCTCGCGCAGATCCTGGTAGCCTGACGGCAAAGCGGTTAGCTTTCACCCTACTCGAGCTACCCTGGATCAGTGTCAGTTTTCATCGCAAGAGTGTAGCATGCCTCATGATGGACTCGGAATGTGATGGTTTTCCGGAAATTCCGCTGCGAGCGGAATCGGTCGCGGTCGAGCACGCATCGGAGAAAACCTTGCAGTTTTCGATGAATCAGAACGTGCCGCGAGTGGATTTCTATCTAAGGTGCATAGTTTCTCGTTTCTTACCTGTCTCGAGAGCTCAACGAGGACGAGCCACTCTCCTGATTCTCGCCAGAAGATGATGCCCGAATCCGCGGGGGCACGAGATTCTATTGTTCTGACACAACGGATCCTGTCCAGCCCCGCGATTCAACCCGCTGTCCGAAACTCGATGTCGCCGAGGTCCCAGTGTCAGGCCGGCAGCGGAAGCCTTCCGCTGGTGAAAAAAAATGTGATCGGTAACAGGATATGATTCAAGACTTTGCTTTCTTCTGGGAAAAACCACGACCTTCCTTCAGTACTGAATATATTATATAAACACGCCGACGTTTTCCATATCGGTGCGCGTGGTGTGTAGGTGTGTTCGGAACGTTTTCCATCGACTGGCGATTCTATTTTGCGGTTTGCTGAAGCACAGTCTGGCAGCTTGTTTCTGTGCCGCACGCGAAACCGACATTGCGGTCTCTGCCCGGATCGCAGCCGAAACCAGCACCGCCTCTAGCAGTCGGGTGATCTTGCGCTGGTCGAGGAAGTTTTGTGTGCTGGCCAAGTCTTCTGGTTTCACGCTCGTCTTCGCGCACTTTCGTCGACGCTTTCCGCGGCGTTCACTTAGACTGTTACTCGAAGCTTAGTTTCGTTTCCATTTACGACAGACTGGCGCAAAGATGGACTGATCTGGTTTCCTGAAACTCGGTAGTCACAAGGAGGACCAGAAGCATACTATCTCAAGCCCTCGTTTGCGGGAGCGGCAGCTGAATCGACCCCGAATGAATTCTCCGGCTCTCCAATCTGTCGAGGCGGGGTCCTGAAGCTCGTCGTTTGCTTACATCCGGTTCCGTTCTGAAGTGATCCGAGGGAACGGCTGCCGTGGCCGAGCTCAAGGCAACCAGCGACGGCATCTCTTACGAAAAGACAAGGTTTCACCAGAATCGTTGCGTTCGCCTCCGAGGAACCAATCAGCGACCGTGTCTCTTTGCTCGCTAGAAAATATCGGAACCGATTAACCATCTACTGTACATGTATAACGTTTCCCCGAGGCGCTCTGACTGCGGTCGACGCCCTCAAATCTTCTAACAAGCGGGAGGCTGTCGGGGGCTCGTTTGCTATTCGATACCGGTCACTGGACGGCCGTGCTGAAATCTCTTCAAGAGCATGTTCGTTCTTCATCAAACAGTGAAAGGCGAGTCTCGTCCACTCTCGAATGTGACGCTTCAACTACTGAGCGAAATCCGTGTCCTCCAGTCTTTTTTCCTCTGCAATTCTAGGAGTGCTTATACGCAAGAACAAGACTGACTGCTGTTGTCGTTGTCGGTGTCGATGGCCTCAAACAGCAAGTAGATAGAGACATTGTTACATTCACGGGAATTTATTCCACTCGTTCGGTCGAATCCCGCTCCTTGTGGTCGAGGGCGGGGTTCTGGGCGTTGTTCTGATTCCCCTGTGGTTCCGCCGATGAGAGTCCGGTGGCCAGTTTATGGGAATCAGATGGAAACTGGGCAGGTCGTTGTCCAGCTTTTCACGTTTGAGCTGAAAACGTCGTGACGGCCTCCAGGTTCGCATGGAAACACTGGTAGAGCTGAGCGGACGCTGATTTTCTGTGGCGTTTTTCGCGCTCACGCTGCTGGGGATCTTTGAGTGGGAAACCGAGAACAATTAATTTCTCGAAATTGAATTGTTCAAGACGTGAATGGAGAAGCTTGTCTCAGCGGATCCGTAGTTCGAAATCTATTCAGTCAGTGAGCCATTCAGTCAGGGACCTGTTCACACAGCCGTGGAACCAATCAAGCCGAACGACGACGGCCATCTTTTGTCTTTGTTGACCAAACACCGGGTACATGAGGCGAAAGTCTTACGACCTTGAAGTTTTCACAGCTCGCATGCTAACAGGGTGGCTCAATCTATCGTTGTCGAACTTCGATGCAAACCGAATCAACGTCCTGCTATAGGAAGAAAACGTGGCTCGGAAATGCCACCGCAACACAAAATTGAGGCGGAAACGAGCGGTGGGCATATTTGAGGGTTTCGAAAGAAATCCAGTTTTTTTTTGGTGCCACAATTTTGTTCCGTTGTTTGCCACGGGACTCCCCGCGACTTCCTTTGATATTTGACCTGAGTGAATATTGATGGCTCCCGTCTTCACCAATTTCAGTGCGAATTCAAACTTTCGTCTTCTGTTGTC
>JAQZDE010000120.1:0-50000 GCA_037576195.1 Phytoseiulus persimilis
ATCTTGCGTGACTCCTCGTCTGGTATTCAACCGTGCCCGTAGAGATAGCAAGAAAGTTCAGGATGCTTCGGTTAGAAGTTCTCCGCCACGAGCGAAGCGCTACTAGACTGTCGAGAAAGTTGGTTTTCCCAGTTGTCATGGAGTTCTAGCTGTTTGAGATGAACGGGTATCTTTCCTGCTCTCAATGAAGCTCGATTTAATCTGCTCAATGTTTTGTCAAGCTCGTTCGTGGAAGGGGAGGGACAGTCCATTACTGATCGATTTTTCCCCATTTTCAAGACTGACTGACTATGGCATGCCTCCTTGCCTTCCAGTAGAAATCATCATCGCTAGCACCCGTGGTCGGAGTCGTCTGCTAACGAAGAATACCCATCTTGGCCTTAGTCATATTCCGCGAGCCGCTCCTCCTGTTCAGCTCTACGTCTGCTCGATATAGTTAGCCCTCCGTAAAATGAGGGGGCGGTGTTCTTCCGTACCTCGATTCCTGAATATTGGATGTCTGGCTGAACAATTACTTCCCTCATCATCAACGGGAGCATTGCTAGACGTTTCGTTTCGATGTGCCACTCCGCTATGTGAGAGAGTGGTTAGTGGTGTAGACACAACCGTAGTGGTTGGATGGTGACGGTGGTGGTAATTGACGGGGACTTCTACGTGTATGAGCTCTCTGAGTATTGAAGCGTGTTTCTCTTCCGAGCAAGGAGGCGAGGAAATTCACTGCGCCCATCATCTTTCTAGGGACAGCTGACCAGGGAACCACGAGCACGAACTTCGATCACCGGATACCTTAGGTGAGACGATCGTTGCAAAACTAGCCGGCTGTTCCGCTCCCATTAGTCAACACGGAAATTCCAATTGTTCTAAGAACTGCGACTGAATTGTATTCCAACGTAAGTCAGTCACCGATCTTCCTCGTTCCCCACGCGTAAGCGCTTCATGGATTCGGTGACAGTCTTGGAATCATTTGCCTCCGCGGAGGTTCCCGAGAGGGCAGCCGCTCTGTGCCGCACCGATGACCACTCTGAAGAGTCACATGTTCTGCGATAGCGCTGAAGTGTAAGCGATCGTTCCGACAAACTCTGTTGCTCCGGCAATTTCAGATCAACTCCCGAAAATTGAAGATGGCATTTCTTGACGTTCCGTCCTCATCATCTTCAGCATCGACAGTTTTGTCGAACATTGTCGCTGAGGACGAAACTCAACGAGAATTTCGTGAAATGCTCCAGTCGGTTGCAGAGAGCGCAACGACTGAAACTTCATCGAAGCCGGTCCGGCCGTCGAAAGGTTTCAGTGTCAAATTCAAGAGAGACGACGAGATCGGCAAGAAAGCGTTCATTAACGTTTGTCACACGCCAGAGATCCCAGAACCCGCAGATATCACCGAGGATGAGCTCGGAAGGCTTTTGGAAAGTGACGACGCCGCCAGTTACCGCGTTCCTTTGAGTCTCGGTTCGCCCCACGAAGAAGTTGACAAGAGAGGAGAGCCTTGCACTGCATACGATGTCATCATAAACTCTAACTTCTATCAAAAATGTCTGTGTCAAGCTGTTTTCAAAGAATTCGTCATCCTGTTGGCCGCGCAAGGAGTCGAGGACAAGTACTCGTTGTTGCTTTCGCGGGAGGGGTACGTCACGCTGCATAACAGAAAATACGTGGGCTCAATGCCTCAGCACTACATTCAGGATCGCGGAACCACAAAACCAACCCCTTAATTGACGAAGTCAGAACACCTCAGGGAGAGGAGAGAGTCGAGAAGTCGGTCTCTCTGACGACGCCGTCGAATGTGCGCCTGAGCCGTGTGCAGAAGCCGGGCAGGTGTGTTGAACACCTAGTCGCCGACATACAAATGCCGCACCTCTCGTCGGCCAGAGAAATCACTCTTGACGTGGCCAAAGACCGCATTCTCGTGCAAAGAATTGCGACGTCGAGCTCAGAGGTGGATTTGTATCTCCCTCTTGAATTGGACCTGGATGCTGTCAGGGCCCAGTTCGATCACAAAATCCACCTCTTGCGCATTGATGCTCCGATTGTCAAAGTGCTCTGAAGGAGCGTCAAGTGTTGAAGATCAATAAATCCGACATTTTTATATGATCATACATAAAGTGACTCGTCTTTATTTCACGCTCACCGAGAGATCTCCAGGAGTGAATTTGAATCTTGTGGTCCACAAAAACGAGCTCAAGCGGTCCCACATGTTCAACAATGAATTTTGTTTTAATTTCCAGGTACAGACGCACCGGAAAATGGCGGGCTTGGAGCGAACTTTCCACTTCGAAGCTGTCAAAGCACAGGCTCGCAATCTCGCGAAAATGGTGCCCACACCCGAGAACAAGCTCCAGTATTTACTCCGCCAGTGTCCAGACTTGAGTCAGTCGAACTTCACGATCTCCAGACGTCACCAGGATTCAGTTATCGCTTTGGGTATCTACTTGCTTGAATCGAAACTGAATCACAAAGCCCTCATCGTCTCGTATCTTCTGAAACTCCTTCATGGTTTACCGAAAGCAAACTGGACAGACGAAACTACACTATCGAGCGAGGAGCGTCTTCCTCCAGTCGAGCGGTTCACTTTCATCCTCAACACGCTTCTGACCGACGTCATGATGTTGGATGAAACCATTCAGGAAGAAATTCTAACAGCGCAGATCGAACTGTTTCAAATTCTCCTCAATGTCATCAGAGGCCTTCAGAGTAGCGATTCCCAAGGACCGGCTGCTCCGACCCAAGGCAGACTGACGCTCTGTCGCATTGTTATCCCGATACTTCTGGGAGCCGGCCGAGCGTTCGGGCGATGTCATCCCGACGGGAAATCGATATTTCTGCTCGTTTTCCCGCCTCCCAAACCGCCAAGCGCTGTGCGGGCCAACCTCCAGAATGTGCTTCCGAAGAACAGACGAACTTTCAATTCGTTCAGACCCATCATTCCACGGTCATTATCTGAGATGACGTCCGTGACGAGTTCGTCGGTGGATTCTAGCTCGGCAGAAGAACCTCAGAACTTCAACCTTGTCAGCATCGATTACGACACGACAACGTTCTTCTTCAAGAAGATGGGCTCGTCATACAGTCAACTGCTTCCTCAAATCAATCGGACACCTCTTCTGGTGCCTATGTCCAAGTGTCAAACACTACTGATACTGGCTAAAAAACTTCTCAAGAACGATATACTCACCTACATGGATGCTCAAGCAGCTGCAGTGTATGAGTCCGGAGAATTGCGGATCTTCCCTTATAAGAGCTTGTCAGAGATAGTCAATTTGGTGTTGCTCGGCCTTCTACAAGAGCTGTTATGCCGCAATCCGAGAACGGGCATCCCAGGGTCGTTCACCAAGGACGTTCAGGAATTCGTCAAAGCGATATATCTCGCTGGACAAACTGAACTGCAAAAAGTGAGTGCGCTCCTCTCTCGACACATTCATAGTTTCGTACCGACGATGATCGAGGCCCATGCTTCGCAATCATTATTCCAGCGTTTTATTGAAGGAAAGTCGAATTCACTCAATCTCGCGAAGCTCCAGGCATTCTGCGTGAGATTTAACCGATTCTGTAATCTTCCTTGAAGGAGTCCAAAGACGAAGAGTTCAATGCCGTCACGCTAGTAGTCCAGTCCAATGCAGCTTGCGTTGATCTCTTGGTGTGGGCAGAACTGGATGATATGGGCGCCGACAATCTTTGCACAAAACTGTTGGAGAGGATCTGCACTCCGAGCGCGCCGCGAACTGTCGTGGCGCATCTTCCCCTTCTTTTAGTGTGTCTCGAGGGACTGGGAAAGCTGGCCGAAAGGTTTCCCAACTCAGTTGAGGCGTCCATTTCGGCCCTCAGAGACTTCCTCATCGCGCCCTCACCCATTCTGGAGAAACTTTATTACGTCACCCAAGACAAGTAGGTTTAGAAAGTGATGCCCAGGTCTTATTCTAGTTATGCTCCTGGACCAGAATCATCAGAATGACTGTCTCTTCGCGTTTACAGCTCATCCAAGAATCAGCAACAGCCGTCAGAGAAGGCGTTGTCTGTGTCACCCACACTGAAATCTACCTATGACCGACTGCGCGACACTGCCATCGAGAATATTTGCCGCGTTCTCCGCGTAGGTCTGCAGCAGGACCCCGAGTGTGTGCAAGCCTTCTTGGCCTCCCTGTCGAATCGTCTCTATCAGGCCGAGAAATTCAGGCCTGGAGAGGCAGGACTCGTGGCCCAGAACACAATCTAACGTTTGGGTCACGTGGCAGTAGCCTTGAAGGACACGCCAAAGACGTCCAACTCGATTCTGCAGTTTTTCCAACAGAAATTCAACCAGCCGGCTTCCTCGTTAGATATCCTCATCGTTGATCAGCTCGGCTGGATGGTCATAGCTAAAGTAGAGAAGCACGTGTTTGACGCAATTCTCAAGATGTTCAGATCTTGTCACCATGGAGTCCAGCTCTCAGCAGTATAACGTAGGAACCAACGAAGATCACAAGCAAGGATATAGGCACGTTTCCCTAGCTGTAATCAACGCACTGGCGAACATAGCGGCATCTCTGCAGGGCGACGAATACATGAACGAACTACTATCAACCCTTCTGGAACTTTTCGTCCAGCTAGGACTGGAAGGGCGCCGTGTATCCGAGCGGCAGAGTGCCCTAAAGGCTTCGAGCTCTGCGGGTAACCTGGGCGTGCTTATACCCGTCGTTGCGGTTTTGATCAGACGTATGCCTCCTATACTAAACCCCAAGCCGAGACTCCATAAACTTTTTTGGGACTTCTGGCACTACTGTGTCGTCATGGGATTCACTTCGGAGTCTGGCCTGTGGCCCTCCGAATGGTTCGACGGAGTCCGCGAAATCGCTTGCAAGAGTCCTCTCATCGTTTCCAAAGAGCACCTGCGCTCCTCTCTGCAATACAACTCCGCGATAAGAAGTGACAACCGTCTCCGTCGGCGAGCTCCAAGAGCTCCGGAACCAAACCCTTAAACTCCTCAAGACCGATCTTCCCTTCACGGTTGACATCAGCACAACCGTCAACAAATTGAATTTCGCCCAATGTACTTATCTGATGGCTGTCCTCCGACTGGAAACCTTACGCGCTCAAAACTTACTTCAGGGAGATTGTCATCTCGACTACATGTTTCAATACCTAGAATTCCCAACAATTCAGAAAGATAAGTCGAGTTATGGCAGTGCATCATGGCCGTGAGTGACAAGGTATTCCTGCCCTCCTTGATGTGATGTTGACAAAACCGAAGAACAAGGAGCGGGACGACGAACTCGAACGTTATGCAACATTCCTACTTGTCAAATTCAATCATCCCAAGAAGCAAATCAGACGGATCGCGGACAAGTATCTTTCATCTCTGGTGGATAAATTCCCCCATCTCCTTTGGAGCGGAAAAGTTCTGTGGACGATGCTCAACATTCTGCACGTGCTGGCCAAGAGTCTTGAACTCGACCCGAATCACGTGAGTAGGCTCTGAAAATATGGACATTCGGGAGTTATCCTCATCTAATATCAATTCGGGTCTGCGTTAAAATCTGAACAGCAGGGATCAAAATCAGCGTATTGCTGCTTCCAGCTCAATCCCAGTCTCAAGGTTCCTGGAACGAAGTACACATTGTCATTGACGGACACCCTGGAAGCGCGCGAAGGCATAGTTCAAGACTTCGCCGCTCGTTGTCAGGGAATCATCCAGGAAGCCATGAAATGGGCCTCGGTTGTCACCCGCTCCCACCTCGAGGAGTACTTATCATGCAGCTCTGCACGCGCCGTGTTCACGCAACATTCTGGCGTTTCTCTTGCACTGGAAAGCGTGCTGCGTTTCGCGGGTCTCAACAGCTACTCCGCGCCGCTCCCTACCGCCACCTTAGACAAATGGCCAAACTGCGTGAAACACAACAGTTCGGAATTCGTTTGCGCGATCGGATTGCGCTCAAGATTCGGGGGTGAAATCACTGGTCTTCTACAGAGTGCTGACGATTTCCACAGGGTTCGAAACGATCTCGCGAACCAGCTCCTCAGCAAGGTAAGTTGGCCTATTGAGAGCTTCCGTCCGCACAAGATTGGAGTTCCTTCCGATCGGACAGAGCGAGTCTAGCTTGCTGAGCGTCTCACATTTTCAGCTATCATTGAGCTGGGAGACGAAGAACGCCAATCTACACATGGAGTCAGTTTCCGCATAACTGCTCTCCTCATCCACTCGAAAGGGGTGGACCGAAGCCTACTTCACGCCCTGTGTTGGACCACGGTGCAGTTCTTCGCCGAGGAAGCCATGCGGGCAACTGTGGCCTGCTGGCATTGGTTGTTGGCAGCAAGACCTGACTTGGAGCTCGTGTTTCTGCAAGAAATGAGCACAGCTTGGCTGAGAACCGTGTCGCTGAGAATAGGGATGTTCTCACCCGATCTCGAACAGCCGGATCCCACCCGCCCGCAAGAAGGAGTTGTCCTCGAGCCCCGTGCTCCATTTGTCGCCCCCCATGCCATCTGGGTGAAGTTCATCTCGGAGAGGATCGAAACTGCCAAATACAGCAGCTCGGACCAAGTCGAGATCTTAGCTGACTTGTTTCAGAGATCACTGGCCTCAACCGTCGTTTCGAAGGACGAGCCGAGGCTGACGAAACACATCGGCACTATCGGACCAAGATTCCGGTTCCTTAACAGCGGTCTGTCACTGCTCCAGGTGAGGTTCCTCGCTGTAGCGACGATAGGCTTGAGGTGGTGTCGAACCCAGCGCAACCGATCTGAGATGGTTTCTTTTCAGGGCGACGTTCTGACGTCGAGCATCTTCCGCACCATGCTCCGGGAACGTATATACTGCGCGGCTCTCGATTTCTTCTGCGGCCCCCAGATGTGCCCCACGCAAGACGACGCAGTGCTCCGTGATGACATATCGGTCCTCGTCAAGTTTTGGACCACGGTCTATCAGGAGAAGAAGTATCTGAAATCGAGGCACTCCGCCGACGGCTGGGAAGCCCCGGTCGCCGACGGCAGAGGATCCACTGACGTGCTCTCTCGAACCACTCCCACCGGATGGATCAATACCGTCGGAATGAGCAGTGGCATGTCCACAATTTCCAGGCGGTCGTCCGCCGGCAGAACGAAAGACGGCCAAGCAGCTGGAGCGGCGGGATCTTCGCATTCTAACATGCAGTTGTTCGCCGACGATTACATTAAAAAGAGGAGCCTGATTCTCTGGTTGCTATCTTTCGAGATCGAGTTCCTTTCAACCTGGTACAACCCGATGGGCGCTCCGGAAAAGAGCATTCAAAGTAAGAAGATGTCCCTCAGCTTCCGAGACTCTGTCGGTATTATGAACTCCGTATCCTATCATACTCCGTCCGAGAAACCCAATCGAGCCCCGCACAGAAATCGAATTCTTCCTGCCTTTCAGACGAGAACGTTCTACAATCCTGGCGTTCCCAGTCGATGGCAGAGAGAAATCAGCGAGACACGACGCGGCTAGCCTGGGACATCTCTCCTACGCTGGCAGTGTACCTTCCTTACCGATTCAAAACCCAAGAAACCATCGCCCAGGAAGTGTCATCCCTCGTCAGACAGAATCCTACCCTTGTAGCGCACCTCCCGGATGCACTCCAATACCTCGCCACTCCGGATAGCGTGACCGCCGACGGGCCAGACCTCAATCATGTTTTGACTTGGGCGCACGTTTCGCCGATCAAGGCTCTGGCGTTCATGTCGAAACAGTATTCACCCCACCCAATCACAGCCCAATATGCCGCCAGGGTCTTGGAACAGTGTCCCCCCGATACCATTATGCTCTACATTCCACAGCTGTTGCAAGCGATGCGTTGCGACGAAATCGGCTACGTCTCAGAGTTCTTACGGAAAACGGCTCAGCGATCGCAACTCTTCGCGCATCAGCTGATCTGGAACATAAAAACCAACCTCTACATGGACGAAGACAGTGCCCTGAAAGATGATCTATACGACGAATTCAACGGTCTCTTTGAGTCCATACTCGCCGCTCTCTCAGGACCAGCGAAGAGCTTCTACGAGCGAGAATTCGACTTCTTCACGAAGATCACCGACATTTCAGGTCATATTCGCAATTTCCCGAAAGGCGCAGAACGTAAAAAAGCGTGCTTAGAGGCACTTTCTCAAATTGTTGTGCAACCTGGTTGCTATCTGCCATCAAACCCGGAAGCGGTCGTCGTCGATATCGACTATAATTCAGGCACTCCAATGCAAAGTGCGGCGAAAGCTCCATTCCTGGCGCGGTTCAAGGTCCGACACTGCGGAATCGCCATGATGGAAGGGCTCGGCATGCAGCAGGACAGCGTTGAGCTCGCGAAAAACAGCTCGCCATCGAACGACGTTGATCTCTCGACCGAATACTACCAGGCTGCCATTTTCAAGGTTGGAGACGACGTTCGTCAGGACATGTTGGCTCTTCAGGTCATTGCCCTGTTCAAGAACATCTTCAATCAAGTCGGTCTCGACTTGTTCCTCTTTCCGTACCGTGTCGTCGCAACCGCGCCGGGCTGCGGTGTGATCGAATGCGTGCCCAACGCCAAGTCTCGAGATCAATTGGGTCGTCAGACAGATATTGGCCTCTATGAGTATTTCCTCAAGAAGTATGGCGAAGAAACATCTCCGGCGTTCCAGGAAGCCCGCTACAACTTCATAGTGTCAATGGCTGCCTACTCCGTGGTTGGCTTCCTTCTGCAGATCAAAGATCGCCACAACGGTAACATCATGATAGACGGGCAGGGCCACATAATTCATATTGACTTCGGCTTCATGTTCGAATCGTCCCCGGGGGGCAATCTCGGCTTCGAGCCGGACATCAAACTCACCGACGAAATGGTGATGATCATGGGAGGCAAAATCGATGCGCCTTCTTTCAAGTGGTTCACTGAGTTGTGCGTACGTGCTTATCTGGCAGTACGGCCGTACCGGGATGACATCATCACCCTGGTGCACATGATGCTGGACACTAAACTACCGTGTTTCCGAGGTCAGACCATAAAACTGTTGAGACAACGATTCAATCCTTTGGCGCAATCGGAGAAAGATGCTGCTACTTACATGATCAAGGTCATCCGTGACTCGTTCCTCAACTTCAGAACCAGAACTTACGACATGATTCAGTTCTATCAAAACCAAATTCCATACTGAGTTCCTGCTACTCCTCAAAATGAGCTCTCGTCACTTGACACTCATTCGGGAGCTGGGAGTTTATTCTTTGTGATGTTGTTACCAAGTGAAACCCGATTCATGAAAGCCTTGACCGCCACTCCGCCTCCTCAGCCATCGTGGTACGCATCATATCTATCGGTGTTTCACTGGGAAAGCTATTGTTATAGTTTTCGTTAGGTTGTTGTTGCAAAAGGTTGAGGGTTGGGCGAAACCATAATGGTGCAGCTCGTCAACGAGCCCGAAGTTCTATTTGAGCAAAATAATGTCTGTTCGGTGCAACTGGAATATTGTCGGCACTGTTCACATCGTTGGAATCATATCGCTGTTAGCTGGATCCGATTCTCCGGCACTTCTCTACACCCATTCCCAGCAATGAGTAGTAAGATGTTTCTTCCATAAATATTTCATGTTTACTTGGAAACGTTCGAGAACTTGACTCCTCGCTCCTTTATCGATGGCTTGTCTGTTTATCTGCGTCTTTCGATGTTCTCGGATCAGGATCCGTTCGGCGTAAACAATCCACAACAATCTCACAGAAGTACAATATAACCTTGATTATATGAATTCGTTGACCATCTCCGGCAGTGATGCGAAATTCACATGATCGAGGTTCAGAAACCGAGAGTTCATAGAATCAAGATTCTTCTGTAGTCCATTATTCAGGAGAAGTTATGCTTCAGGTGCATTGAATGTTTATTATACATAGATACATGACTCGCATTAACAACGAATCGCGCAGACCATCGTAAGTTATTCTCTTCAATCATCTAAATTCCCCCATCTACAAGAGAATAGACACCGGCGGGAACTAGTACCAGTCAGTTGACGAGCCGAGGTACTGGAAAGGCGTATCCGCTTCATTGGACCGACCCTGAGGATTGAGAGCCATCCGCCGCTCCCCTGTCCCGCTGTGTACCTTACCAGAAACCGACGCGGAGGCGGATGCCGGCGTTCCCTCTTCCTCGTTAACTCCAACTTTTTGAATGAAAACGGGATCGACCTGAATGTTCTCAGATAGTTTCCTGACCTTATCAGCGACGTCCATGTAGCGACGCATTTTCTGTTCAAGATCGAGGAAGCATTCGGGATTGTCGAATTTGTTGGGACTATCTTTGAAGAGAACCATACCGTCGCGCTGGTTGATCGACGCATAGATCTCTCCGTCCTCGATCATGTTGACCAGGTGTCTTTCGGCTTCTTTGGCGTTGCTGAGATTGCATCTCTGTGCGACGTCAGTCAGGCTGAGCGTCAAGAACGTCTTGGTGAGCTTTTTGATGTTCTTCCGCGAGATAGAAGCTATGCATTGCTTGATCAACCCCGTGTTCCCGTCTCGCGCAAACTGTTCGGCGTGATTGGCGCAAAAGTCCCTCACGTGGCTCACGGAGCACGTTGCATAGACGGAGTCTAGATCATGGTACACCTTAGATATTTGGTGAGCGAATCTTTCTACAACCGATGACGTCCATTTGGGCAGGGGATCCACTTTGCCTTTGGTGATGAGGGACAGCAAAATATGTTTCTTGTAGGCTTCCAAAACGATGTGAGAAACAACCACGGACTCTACTGTGATGGCCGCTTCGAAGAAGAACAGGGCCTTATCGTAGATTTTCAACGCAGTATATATCATACCACCGTAGTAGAAGTAGAGTAAGAAGCCTTTGGCCGCGTATTTCGCCTTGCCTCGGATCACATTGGTGATGTCCACCTCCAGAAATCGTAAGGCTGGCTCAAACCATTTGGATAAGAGGCAGACCTGGCAAAGATCGGCATGGATTTCAGTCAAGTCCGACGGAGACGACTGGAGTCTGTTTATGGCGGTTAGCAACAGAGGGATTGCGCGTTTCCGACATCCTCGTTCGATCATCGCTGCCGTGAGTCGGTGGCAGAGTTCGCAGAACGGATCCACAGCGTAACGGATTTGCTCTTTACAGCAACCTTCCAAGAAACCTCTCGTTTGTCTGACGAGCAATTCGAAATCATCGTTGGGCGAGAATTGATTGTATTTCAGAGTCAGAATATGTAGAACTCCGAGTGAGTGCCTATAGTTGTCGAACGTTTCCAGAGCGTTGTCCAGCACAGTGATGGGCCAAGTGGAGGGCATCAATCCCTGGAAGACACGAAATTTCTCTAGGGCATGCGATGGTATGAAATGGACAGGTGTGCATCGGAAGTTTCCAACGAATCTCCGATTATGCGTATATCTCGGACAAAGACACGGATGGACGCGGACATTTCTGCTTCTCTGGAGCTTCCGGGCGAGCTCCTAAAGTACTGATAGATGGAACTTTATCAAATTACCATTGGTGAGGTAGTGATGATGTTGCATATTTCCTGATACTTCTGCTGGCCTGCCAACTCCTGTACCTTGAGCACGAAATGTTCCACAAAGTGGCTCATAGTGTATGGTGATAATTTTCAACAATTAGGCTCAAATAGCACTCAACATAAAATCCGAGAACCGACTGCCGACACTCACACGCTACCGAGCCACACGCAGCTCGATCAATGTTTTGATTGAGCTCCGGCGGCTTCCGCGCCGCAAACTAGATCTCTCTGGGATCATCGATTCCTCGCTTGACAGACGTTTTCACTCCTTTGGAGAGCGGAATGGTAATTGAGTGCAGTGGGGATCCTATTCCTCCATGCACAATATACCTCTGCCGATCGTTTGAAGCAGCCCCATGGCTCGAGCATATGGACTGATGGCGAGCGGAGCGATATTCATGATGAGCTTTACCTGCTGTATTTCAGATGGCGAAGCTGGACCACTTCACGTGGTCCTCAAAGTTCTGCTGGTTTTCGAGAAAATCAGATACGCCATGATCACGGCGTAACGTCTGTGGTTTGCCCTATGGAGTGAACATCTCGCATCAAGTGAGTTCCGGACGCGGAACGGGAGAAAACCTCTTGTGTCTATCAATCGGTGCTTTCCGCTAGTGATGGCTCTGGCCGACTCCTCCGTCAGCTGATAGTATTTCGTTTGTTTAGAAATATCCCGCCAAAATGCCTCGGCAAATGGCGTGGTGCAGAGAAGCTGAGGAGTCCTCTTAGTTTCGGTTGCTTGTGAATTGACAGGAGTCGTGTGAGTTTGTGATGGGTGTCACGGGACTATTACCGCTTCTGAAAAATGCTTCGAAGCCTTCGCACATTGGCGACTTCAAGGGCTCCGTAGCTGCTGTTGACGGATACTGTTGGCTCCATAGAGGTGCCTTCAGCTGTGCAGAGAAACTGGTCATGGGGGAAAAGACCGACATGCATATCAAGTTTTGTATGAAAATGATCAACACTCTGCAAGCTCACGGTGTCAGACCTGTGGTCGTCTTTGATGGTAAAAGCCTTCCCTCGAAAGCAGAGACCAACAAGAAGCGAGCTGAATCAAAGAAAGAAAACCTCACCAAAGCCAAAATGCTATTCGCCGAAGGCAAGACACTGGAAGCCAAACATCTCATGAAGCGATGTGTCAACATCACCCCGGAACTGGCACACCAGTTCATCTGCGAATTGAGGAAATGCCGAATCGATTATGTGATCGCACCCTACGAAGCAGATGCTCAGCTGACGTTCTTGAACTTGAATGGTTATGTGGATCTCATCATTTCGGAGGATTCGGATCTTCTTTTGTTCGGTTGCGAACGCGTGCTCTATAAAATGGACGTGAACGGTTACGGAACGTTGGTGGAAAAGTCGCAAATTCCACGGTGCCTCGGATCTGGGGGCACGACCCATTTCACACACGACAAATTCCGTTGGGCCTGCATACTTTCCGGGTGTGATTATCTGGAAAGCCTGCCAGGTATTGGATTGAAGAAAACTCTGAAGTTCCTCAAACCAACTTCGAATACAGATCCGTATACCCTGCTAAGAAAGATGCCGAACTATCTCAAAATGCCCGCATTGACTGTCACCGACGATTACATCGACCGTTTCGTCAAGGCAGACAACACTTTCCTGTATCAGCTAGTATTCTGTCCCGAGACGAGGAAGCTGCGTCCGTTGAATCCGTATCCTGACGGAATCGAAGGTGGAGACATGCCGTACGCTGGCACCTACTACGAGGCATCGTTAGTAGTCGACATCGCCCTCGGCAACATACACATCAAATCGCATCAATCCATGGGCGAAAAGTATTATCCTCCAGATAACATTATTGTGCATCGGAGACAGACACAGACTGCCAAATCATCAGCTGGTTTCTCTGCATTCAGTTTCTCGAAGCGTCCGAACGAGAAGATCCCAACGGTAACCGTCAGCGAAGCAGAAATTGGATTCAAAGAAAGGGAACTCACTTCTAGCGTTATCGATCTATACAAGACGCCCGCTTTGAATAGCGAGGATCAAATATCAGTGAAGATGGGATCGGTGAAGTCAGAACGACGCTCGTTCCTCGAGGATTTACAGCAACAGGATGGGAGCTCAGGAACGTCTCCCAACATATTCCGGCGGAAGGATGCTCAAGGCATTTGCGAAGAGAAGAGAATACGACCGACGGCGAAAATTGACCGAATAGTGAGCCGGTTCTTTGTCAGCAATGTCGGCCCTCAAACGCAAGTTGTGGCGGTGAAACGGAAAGCCGCAGTGCAGGACAAGCTTCCAGACACCAAGAAGCAAGTGACACTTCCGGATTTCCTCCGAAGTCAATAATGTCCGCGCGAAATCGACACAGTGTAAATGTACGAAGCCGCTAGAGGCTCGCTCTATAGGTCTTGTGTCACGATCGTTTCCTTGCGCCCATTTTTAACTAGGAAGCTAATTTTGTAACCATGTGTATGAGTCTGCAAAGCACCACTCTCCGCCGAAACCCTCGCGCTCCGCATAGCAATAAATTCGCTCATATTGATCACAATCTCTCGAGAATCCGTTAGCAACGAGCGCGGTTGAAAATATGACTTACGCACTTTAAGTCAACCGACATTTTGAGCTTGTGATGTTCAGCTAAATTACACCGATCGGAGACATCTAACTGACGTGGCTGTGCAGGTCAAGCCTGGATGTTGAGCATCGAACCAGATTCTCTCGAATCAGTTACGCCTTGAGTGCATGCTGACCCGTTTCAACTTCTTCACAGGTGTTTCGAGACCCATCGCGGAAGTCAGCAGGAACCTGTCAACAATACTCAATGGCATCCACGCAGAAATGTCAGTACTGCGGAGCGAAGAAGATCGATATCGATCGCTCTCGCGGGGATGCAGTGTGCACCGGATGTGGCGTGGTGCTGGAAGACACCCTTATCGTCTCCGAAGTGCAGTTCGAAGAAACGGCGGGGGGAGGTTCGCGTGCAATAGGCCAAATGGTAACAGGATCCGGAGGCGCCCGCATTCAAGGCTTTCGATACGGGGGCTCGAAGGCGGCGAGAGAGCTCACCATTGCCAGAGTGCGGACCACTATGAAACTCATCGCAGACCAACTGCAGCTCAACGACGACATCGTGGAGAGCGCTATGCGTCTGTACGAGATGGCGCTCATCCGAAACTTCACTGTCGGCCGACGAAGATCTCACGTGCTTGCCGCATGCATTTATATAACTTGTCGACTCAAGGAGTCCTCATTGATGTTGCTCGACATATCCGACGTGGTCCAGGTGAACGTCTACGAGCTCGGAAGAACCTACACTAAACTCGCACAGGAGCTCTTCATCACAATACCTGTTCTGGATCCATGCATCTACGTGACGAGATATGCCCAGAAACTTGAACTTGAGGGAGACACGCATAAAGTTTCCCTGACAGCTCTGCGTCTCCTACAACGCATGAAGAGAGACTGGATGGCCATAGGCAGAAGACCTTCAGGTTTGTGCGGAGCAGCACTCCTGGTAGCAGCTCGGATGAATGGTTACAATCGGAGCGTTCAAGATCTCGTAGGAATCGTAAACATGAGCACGAGCACTATTCGGAAAAGGCTCACAGAGTTTGCGGAGACCCCCTCGGGGAAACTGAATCTTGACGAATTCGAAACCGTCGATCTGGAGGAGGAGCAGGATCCGCCAATATTCAAGGTTAATAAGCTTAAGGCGAAAGAGAAGGAGGAAGAGGTGGCTCCTGTCATACTCGCGCAGCTCCGCGAATATCAGAGGGAGATTGAAAGTCAGCTCGAAGATCGACAGTCACAAGTGCACAAACGTTTCGCTAAATACCTCGAAATGCCTTCCGAGTTCAGCAAAGGAGTGGCGCTCTCTCGCGAAGAGGAGGAACTCTTATCTGGGAACTTCATAATCGAGGACACGATGAACACCATCCGAGAGATAGCCGACGTCAGCATTGACGGGGACATGAACGTTGCGAAAGATATTCTCAATACCGACCGAGAGCCCGCACCTTCAGTCTCCGGAGGATCCGGCCCGTCCACGGCCATGGTTCCGTTCCAGAAATTTGCGAGAGAGCCCGATTATGTTGTCAGAGAGGACGGAGACGGTGCTCTCGACCTGAACGGCATCGACGACGATGAGATCGACAACTATATCCTGACCAAAGAAGAGTCGGCTCTCAAAGCCAAGATGTGGGTCACGGAGAATATGGGCTTCTTGAAGCTGGAACGAGAGAAACAAATCCAGAGATCGCGAGATGCAGCCGCAGGGAAAGAGACAAAGAAGAAGCTCAAGAGATCTCGCAAGAAGTTGCCCAATCAAGGCACGCCGGGAGAAAACTTTCAAAAAATTCTCCAAGAGAAGAAAATCTCAAAGAAAATCAACTACGATGTTCTGAAAAGTATCGACGCATTGCTTGGTGGCAGCGGTTTGGATGACGGTGTTCAAACCGGGGATCAGAAAGTCAACAAAATCGAGAAAACCGAAGAGGAGGACTTCGATTGCGCAGCGTCAACTAGTAGTTTTAGAACGACGGTTTCCCGGCGTCGAAAAAAACGCCCGGTGCCGGACCTTGAAGATCTCAAGAAGGTCTCCAGCATCGCGGAGTCCCTGAAAAGCCAACTGGCTCGAAGACGCGAAGAGAGCGAGTGTGACGATCTCGATATCATCAAGAAACCGAAGACGTCAACAGTTTCGAAAGAAGAATCACCCATAGATGTCCCTGAGGATTACATCGAAGAAGAAGTGGAGGAAGAAGTCGAAGAAGACGCCGTTGAATCCGCTTCTCAGTTGCTGAATCGACATCGCGGGGACGAGGATTATCCAACAACGGGTTACTGCGCACAGGATTACTATTGAGCCGACGAAAACGATTGAGGATTCCAATGAGGATTCATTCTGCGGTGATGTAGAAGCAGGTTCTTGAGAGAGTCTCTCTTAGGTTGGTCTTCAACCGATCCTTCTCCGATCCATTGGAAGTTGTGTTGTCGTCAAGCAAGCTGGTGTTGTCACGATTAGGGCTGGTTGTTCTTTCTCTGGGAGCCTGTTTCGCTAAAAAGATTGTGTTGTGTGTTGATATTCGGACCCTGATGGCGCTCGCATCATTTCCTTGAACGAATGCAGTGCATTATGCTTTTTTAACCTGTACAAAATGTAAATGAATGAACGTTGCGATAAAGAATCGAGGATGAAAACATCCGACTCCAGGTCGTTAGATGACGCGAGGAATTATGATCCTGAATACATAAACTTCGCTAATCCTGCGAGTATCTCAGTAGTAATCTTGATTCAGTCCGAGGAACTCGAGGAGATCGATCCCAAAGTCATAAGATTCCTCCATTCGGCAAAAAAGATCTCAGCTGTATCTCGTTTATTTTAATCTCATGGCGTGTCTCTCTCGGATCAGTACGAGAGGCGTGTATGATATCTTTTATGAATCGTCTCAAAAAGAACCACATGAAGAGCTTTTGGTGAAACGAAAACGGAGGAAAACTCTTGAATAGTTTGAACCAGGTCGTGAATCCGTTTTCACACAGCTCTGTCGAGGGAATACTGTTAGGATGAGCATTCATACTTTCGGACCCAGCTCGCGCTTACTAAAAACATCACAGGTGGGCTGAGCCGCGTACGAGTCTTATATTTTACCATCCGTGAGCGATCAATTTCTTAATGAAGCGGGGACGATGATCTGATTCCTTATCGTGAGAGCAATGGCGACCAATCAGCAAATAACGATGCAAGAGTTCGGCGGTTCCGCTGAGATTGGGCTTCACAGGCCAAGCATGCCTCATCGATGGCAACAGCATTGCAAGATGCTCTCAGAGTATGGCCACAGGGACGAATAAGTCTAACAGGCATCCCGCAGAGCAGGTTTGCCGCTTTCATCAGCCCACAGGGAATCATTCGACTGTGCCCGCATGAAGGAGTCCATTCGGTCATCACCTCGCATAAGCTCCTCTCTGAGCACCTGTGCGCAAGGAAGGATAGATCATTATCCGGGTGGGGACAGGACGAAAATTCTCCGAGAGGCTTCATCATCTCAGCTGGACTCACCGCAACACTTGGGATCGATACTCACTTGACGTCAACGGTATGACCGCAGTCTAGGGTTTTCGTCGTCGAAGCTTCGCAGGGTCCGCAGTCTTCCCGGCACACCTTCACGCATATATGTCCGCAAGGGTGGAACTTCCCGCATATCCTATCGCATCTGAACGATTCCCGGTGTTTTGTATCCGAGGCGTGGCATTCCTTGTTGCACAAATGTCCGCAAGGCAAATCCTCGCCGCATATTTCTTCGCAGCCTCGCACAAACCACCCATCGAAATCCTTCTTGGTTCGGACCATCCTCTGGTGGCGCTGTGTCTTGCAGAGCAGTGTCATCGCTGGAAAGTTGTAATCGTTCGTTAGAGTTGGGAAGCGAGACAAGCTCTGGCTATCGGGGGCGATTCAGGGGAATGCAGATTTCACTGACCGGAACCGATTTTTGATTCCCTCCACAACGTCTGAAATAACTCGGCCCAGAGAACTGATGCACTTGCGAGCGTGAAAACATCCCCAACGCAGAAGAGACCATGCTTGGCCCGCGACAGTGCAACGCAGACCCGATTCTCCTTTGCAAGAAATCCTATCTTGGCCTTGTTATTGCTCCTCACGAATGAAACGATGACGATTTTGTTCTCCTCCCCTTGGTAATCATCCACAGTTGTTATACGCATGCCTGAAGAGAAGAACCGAGATGATCTCGACTCGAAGCGAAGTCAGCGTTGCTCAGAACCATCAGCGGATTTAGCCGAAAGCTCTCTGACAAAGCTCCAACGAGGTGGAAATCGTCGCACTCGGAGAACACAAGAAGGGAGGATACCTTCGAATGGGCTTTCAGGCAGACTCGGATCAATCGGGACTCTCGAAATGAATCTTTCCTGCTTGCCGTTCGGGCCTCGCTGAACAGATTCGATGTCTTTCATTTCAGAGAAACCTTTCTGCTTACAGAACTCGGTGATATCCCGCTCGATGGTTGCGACCTGTTCAACGGAAGAAGAATCAGCTTTTCGTTCAGCAATGCCCCATAGCTTGTCCATGAGACGCCTTTCGGATTCGGGATTCTTAGCTCGGTGGAATCGCAGTCTGCTTTATTGTCGTTCCTAGTACCTGTCCTCTATAGGTTGCTAGGATTGTGATTTCCGTTCGGTCATAGCCACTCTGCAGGAAGTGATATGCCAGTCCGACCACGAATCCTGCTTCGAACACGTTGGCATGCGAGTGTGTTTTCGGATCGTGCAACTCCTCGCTCGAATGCGTCATGAAGAACAAATTCGATGCAACTCCTTTGGGAGAGAAATATCAGATAAGGCACATCGGACGATTAATGCTTGCCGATTGGAATGCTGCGGTTCGTTCTAGGTCTACCTCTGACTTGGGGATAGTTGTCAACGTCGCGGTGAGAGTAATAGTTCTCGTAGATATGTGGCACCAAGAGACAGAGGAACTCGTCCCTCATTCGGTGTTGCATTCGGAGTTTGACGAAATCGACTCCGTTCCTGACAAGTCTTTCGAACAACGATACTCCCATCCCGAATTCCTCTGCCAGTCTGTGAACGGCAGTTCGGGGCTGCAGCTGCTGATGATCTCCTGTGGATAATTGAATTCCTGCGTAGAGCGTCTGCAGCCGTGGTCAAGGTGAGGAGACACCAGCGAATCTACCTCCAAGTGTCCGTGTATCAGGAATCGACTGAGTCTGACACGTCCTCATCCTTTTTACCTCAGGAACCATTTTCTTCGAGTCTGTCAACTCCCTCATCCCACCCAATGAGTCATAAGTTCGAGATTTGAGTACGTACTGGAGGGTGAGAATCTCAAAAATACTCGTCGTATATTTGATCATCTTGAGAGACTCCACTAGCATTCGATTGCGGAATCGACCCCGAGTTTTTACCGCGCATACAGACACGAAGAAGGTTGGAAAATATCTCAGATGGAGCATCAGTCGGTACTTGACGGAAGGGCGTTCCGAGGGGAATTGGTCGAAAAGTTTCCTTCCCTCCAACAGACGGATTAAGGAATCCGAGAGGGCTACACTGTATGATCCCAAACTCCGCGGAGAATCTACGTGCTGCTCCGTCTCGGTTGGATGGTCGATATTGAACACGTTTTAACGTCGAAGAACCTGGACCTCGGGACGTCCCGTGAGCATAAGGGGTCGGAGCGTGCTGAGACCGAGTGGCTGTCTCACCTATCAGAATCAGCTGCTTTGTCGACGGCAAGAAAGATGCGAGGAGATGGGATTCTAGAACTTCAGCTGCCTCTTCGACTATGACGATCTCGGGTTTGATCTGGCGGAGCAAGGAACCGTATTTCGCTGCGCCTGTTGTTGTTGAGCCCACGATTCGTATAGACTCCAGAATTTGTTTTTTATCCTTTCTGGAGAGCCAGGACGGCGGTTTTTTCTGGAGTCTAGAATAGCGTCAACGGGGTTACGTTTCAGCTCACAATAGTCGTGGCACTCTTGCCGTATGTTCCATCTGATGACTGCTGTCGATGTCAGCTTGCGGTGAGGCTATACTAACTCTTTGATAGCGTCATCGATGTCCGCTATTCTCGCCGTCAGGGAGGCGGATGCCTTCCGAATCAGATCATTCCGAGCAGTGTTTCGAGCACTTTGCTTCCATGAAACATAGCGAGCTCTCGACTTTTGTGCTCTGGTGGGTTCATCACTCAGAGGTCCTTTTGAATAATTGTGGACCACGGAGCGCTGCAAGTGAAAGATATTTCCTCCATAGTTACTCCAACGCGCCACATGAACGGGTTAGAGCTGGGAACACCGTCCGATGCTCTCCTCTATGACTTACATTAATTCGACGTCGATACGGATCTCTAAAAACGTTCGCATCCCTCCTAGGCTCCCGAGGAGCGGTTCCCTCTTCCTCCAGACGCTGAACCGAGGCGAGATTTGCTGTCAGCGACTCGACCAAATATTCGACGCTCAGGGTCGCCTCGTCGTCGCTCGCCTGCCTGTGACAATGCTTCATACGTCAAAACCAGGGAGAACCTCACATATATACCTCAGGAACATATCCGGATCATTCCTGATTGTTTTCGCAAATCTATAGTTTGCAGCCTTCCCACGTCTCGACTATACTTACTCGCTCAGCTGCTTCAATCGTCTGGCGCATGCCTCGCGATCGTCTCTGAGCTGCTTCATGAGCTTCCCATCTCTCGAGAGCTTAGTGATTGTGAATTCCTTGAGTTTCTCGCTCCTGGAACATCCTCCGAGTCGCACCAAATTTTCGGTGTACTGCAGCATGCCTACGGACAATGTGGGTGGTTACGCCGATGCCTCCCTCGATAGTCACGAGTGCAATCGAAACGATCGCTCACCTTCGAGAAACTGATCCAGTGCGTGATTTGTGTAGCAAACAACGAGGATCGGGCGATCCGAGACGCGGTTAAGCAGGAGCATTTCAACAATTCTCAGAGCAACGAACGTTTTACCGGTGCCTGGGGGACCCTGTATCAAACATAACTCTCGGTCGAAGGCACTTTTCACCGCTTCGTACTGCTGATCGTTGAGTAAAGTTTGTGCTGGAGGCGGCCACTCCGAACTCAGCTTGGGCATCTTTGGGGGACGAAAGTCGTTAATGCGCCATCTATCTGTCTCGACTCACAATTGCGGGTTCCCCACCAGGCCTTACCAAAAGTTTATGTTTCAAGATTGGCTCGAAGTTGAGTGGTCTATTGGGTTCGTGGAAGCATGGAGCCCGGACAGATCGCTCAGCCCTCACCAGGTACCGTTGTAGAGGGAAACAATCAGGGTCCATCAGTTGAAGAGCTAATCAATGGAAAACATGCTGTGTGAGACTGCACTAAACGGAGTCACGCTCTTTCAGAATGGTTAGAAGAGTTTTCACACTCTCGATAATTGTTCACATTATATATAGGGAGCGTCAGCCGAAGCCACCGCTGGAACATTGAACTCCGTGACAATGTCAAGATCCCGACATGCCTTTAAGGTTGTGACGGTACGCCTCGAAATAGGCCCTGGAGTTTTCTATGATGAGGTATTTTCCTGGTGAGACTGATCTCTTACATGTGCCGACGAACTCGACGACCAGAACGCCTAGGGAGTGGGGAGATGCTTCGTAAAGGTAGCTGTTGTACGCGACGAGAAGGAGGACCGAATCCCTGTTGTACGGGTCGGAAAGTAGGTGAGCGACAAAAAGCAGTCATGAACAGCTCTGGAAGCGAAAGGATTGACGTCCGAACCTTTTTTAAGGAGGCTAGGTGTCTGCTTTTTGGATACGACTGCGAAAATCACTTCTCGGAAGTGATCCTTGGAGAATCCGAGCAGGCTGCCGTGCATCAGCCGAGCTGTGGAATCCCAATCGACCCGAGCGTAATCCGCCCGAGACAACCTCACCGCACTTACAGAGGCCGGCTTCGAGAGAATCGGCGTTAGCATTCTGGTAGCCGGCTCATTGTAGGCCTCCGCTTTGACCTTGAACTTCATGAAATTAATTTTGCGCAGGGGACGAAGTCGACGTTTAAGCTCACCAGCCCATGTGATTTCGGAGAATCGAATCGAATGCCTTCGTAGAAGTCGACTCCTTCTATCGCTTGTAGCGTGCCACGATGCATTTTGTGTCCATCATGGTGCAGCCGACGGAACATCTGGATCCCACTCCTGAGGGGTGCCACGAAATCTTCCCGGAGAAGATGAAACTGCGTGCCCAGGTATTCTCTGACGTCAGGGTACGGGCCTGCTCACTCCGGTCAGGTTAGTCTAACAAGCTTGTACGGGAGACCACGATGGAGATGGGGGAGATGATCGTGCAAGACTGGAGCTCACCATTGACGACGTTTGGTTTGAGGAGCGGTGTCCTCTCAGACAAGTCCTTCGGTGTTGGTATCGTTGGTGTCTTCTGGAATGTTCTGACATCCCCATCGGTGCGGTATTCTATCCTGAGGTCTGCGTCGAATCGCGTTCTACTCTCGACTTCCGCTTCGTTGCGTGACTGGTGAGCTTCGATCATCGCATCTCTTCGTTCTGCAAGGCAAGCGGCAGTCCATCCGCTGTGAATATGTCATGAGGTGAAATCAGCTTCGACGAGGAGTCAAGACACAGCGCACAGATCAAACCTTTGCAATGGTGCAGCGACCGGCATTTAACCTCGTTCCTCAGGACTGTAGATTTCCGGACCTGAGCATGGTGACTCTGTCGGAGTTGGCCGTCAGCTGATGGAGCTCCGTATGTTTAGAAATACCCCGCCAAAATACATCGACAGATGGCTTCGCCACATGAGGGAGAGTTCAGAAGTACTCCGAGCACTGATCGACTGGACTCGTTCGAGTTCAAAGTGGGTGCCGCGGAACTGAAAAAGCTCCCATAGATCCCAGATGCCTCGGAGCCTGATCACTGCCGACTTCATGGGCTGCGTTGCTGCTGCTGCTAAGTGGAACTGTTGTTTCTCTGGGGGGTTGTGACAGCTCTGCAGAGAAACGGGTGGCGGGAGAGAGCCGACATTCGAACTAGGACTGATATCTAGTTTGTCCGTACCCGCCGGGCAAGAAGTAATGGACCCGCGGCCGATTTCGTTGATGATTCCTCCTCCGGAAGCAGGAGGCGGCGAGAGCATCGAAAATTTTGAGAGGTTCTGCAGGGGCGCCCTCGTGAGTTTTGGATGTATACCGCCTCGCTGCTTCCGAGCATCATTGAGCCGGTTTCCGATCACATCAAACATGATTGCCTGGCAGAATATTGCGTGGTGATCGGAGCGTTTCCCCAGCGATAACTACAGGATTTTCGCTGTAAGCTGAGCCTCGATAATGGTCGCCCTCTTCCAGCCAAAACTCAGCCACTAGACCAGTGGTTCTCAAAGTGGTCGATATCGACCCCTCGGGGTCGACGGTTGACCCCCAGGGGTTCGATGGCCGATCTCCGATTTACAGAGGTGATGCCGGGGTGGATTTGACCATACTTCTTGGCGTCCACGTATGTGGATCAAGGGTCGACGGTCGACCCCCTGGGGGACGGCAGTCCATAAACTTCGACGAAGTCGCCTAGGGGGTCGGTGGGTCAGTGGAGTTTGAGAGACACTGCACTAGACGCTATTTTTCGGCTCTGTGACTTTTTTCCCGTTCGATTGAACTCACAGAGGCACATCTTCCCTGTTTCTGTTCCCGAAATTCTCCAACTTCAACAGGGTCGTAAATCGTCGATCCTTAAGGAACCCGCGATTTTCAACATGGATTAGATTCGTCTTCAACCCCCTCCAATATGCCCCCATTAGCGCGGATTCCGAGAATCTCGACGAACATTCAAGTTTCAGTCCGCCTCATTTCGGTCTCATCGTAAAGCCACGGTGGTTCACTGAGGAGACCGATTCCACGACAGAAAGAAGGCGTTGCTATGATGATCGGTGAGGTGTTAATTTTTCTCGGATTCTTTGAGCTCGGGTTGGATTCGCGCGCTATCGGGTACACATCGGAGGGGATTGGAAGCCCGAATCTGAAATCAAACCCAGACTCGCATCCGAATCCGGGATGGACTTCGATTCGAAAGTTTTGGCGTGGCCGGATTCGGATCGCAGAGTCCGAATCATGCCCATCTATGTGGACAACCAGTGGTGGGGAGCTCGGTGGCGAAATAAATACGTACGTTGTCGGAAAATAGGATGTATTCATTCAATAAGGCTGTTTGACACGAAATGGCAATTATGAAACCAAGCTAAATGAAGCCGACAACGTCCCATCTTTCGAGAGAACGGAACGTACACTCAGGAGGCAATGCAGAGAGGGAGTCTGTGCGCTCTTATGACTATCATGGTACCCCGATGTTCGAAGTTGATATCGAAACACCGCTCCGACATCTGAAGCAGATAATTTGTTCCTGACCTCGATCGCATGTTCCCGGAGCTCACAATCGGGAACGGCTATAGCTCCAAGCTCTTCTGCATCCTCGCTTGTATTTCACAGATTCCACAGGATTCATCCGTTATAACAGCAGTACAGGGTAACTGGAACGGGTGGCCACATGCGCGTGTGTAACTAACAGGCTGTGCGCAGGGAAGGTTGGTCAATTTCGTGAGACCACAGGGGATGGTCCGACTATGTCCACATGGAGGAACCCAGTTTATGATCACCTTGCACAGCGTTTGGTCCTGACACCTGTTCACAAGAAGTCGATCATGGTTATTCGCTGCGCATTTTGATTTTCCCAGAGACGCCTCGACGGGTAAGAGGTACAGTACAGGCGAGGACCATACTTACTGCTCTTTGACAGTATGTCCGCAGTCTCTCGTTTTCGTGGTTGGAGCGTCGCATGGTCCACACTCTTCGCTACACGTTTTAGGACATGGATGGCCGCAAGGATGAACTTTTTCGCAGTTTTGATCGCACGCATACTCTTCCTCGTGGGTTGACTCTACATGGTGACAGGCCTTTCGGCACAGATGACCACACGTCAACTGCATGCCGCAACTTTCTCCACAACCGCGCTCGAGCCAGTTATCGAAATCAGTCGTAGTTCTCATCGTTTTTCGGTGACGCCCCCCCTTGCAGATCAATGTGATCCCTGGAACATCAAAATATCGAGAGAGCGTAGATTCTGGGAACGGACCTTACTGTCAGAATCGGAGATCCACAGGGAAACGTCAAAATCACTAACCATCGCCGATTTTGGAATTTTCCGTCAGGATTCTTGATATTTCAGCCCAAAGACTTGACGCAGTGGAGAGCAATGAGATGTTCCCGATGCAATAGAGGCCGTGCTTGGCTCGTGACATTGCGACGCACACCCTGTTTTCTCTCGACAAGAAACCTATTTTTGCCTCATCGTTGCTCCTCACGAAGGAAACGATCACGATTTTATTTTCCTCCCCTTGGTAGTTGTCGACCGTCGTCACACGCATGCCTGAAAATTATTTGAACTCGTCCTGAAGTTGACAAAGCACAGCTCAGATAGCCGCCGGAGTGATGCCGCTCCGAACCGTGAGCAGGAATTTTGGTGTCCCAAGCGACGCTACCTTCAAATGGGCTCACAGGAAGTGAGGGATCTACCGGAACTCTGGAGATGATCATTTCTCTCTTGCTGTTCGCGCCCTGTTGAAAGACTTCGACGTCTTGCATTTCCGTAAAACCTCTTTCTCCGCAGAACTTCGTTATCTCCTCCTCGATGGCTGCGACCTGTACGAAGAAAAATGAAGTACAGGTCTCCCTCTTCTTCTAACTTCACTCAAGAGGGCCTAGACTCGCTTTGAGTGGAAGCGAGCTCCTGCTAGGTGTCAGTACATCAGTGCGATCGGCATATGCGTTCAAAGTGTGAGATTTTAGGATTTCTGAGCTTATACCTGTCCCCTGTAGGTTGCAAGGATTGTTATTTCCGTGTGGCTGTATCCGCTCTGTAAAAAGTGGTACGCCAGTCTCACCACAATTCCTGCTTCGAATGTATTGGATTTCGAGTGGGTACAGGGATCAGACAGCTCGTTGTGCGAATGCGTCATGAAGAACATGTTCGATGCGATTCCTTCAATCAAGTTTAAGTATAAGAATAATATGATTAGGGAATAGGGGGGTCACTCGTGAATATGTCGATTTCCGCTGGTCGCATTCCCACTTAGATCGAAAGGCACCTACCTTTCACATCAGGATAGCCTTTCACATCACTGTGAGAATAGTAGTTGTCATATATGTGGGGGACCAGGAGACAAAGGAACTCGTCCCTCATCCGATGCTGCTCATGGAGTTTGATGTAATTGATCTCATTCTTGACAAGCCTCTCGAACAACGAAACCTCCATGCGGAATTCGTCCGCCAGTCTGTGGACTGCCGTACTGGGCTGCAACTGTTGGTGATCACCTGTGGGTTATCATTTCATAGATGACGTCGATTCCGAACCCAACCGTGAGCAAGATAACTCGAAAATCCGATCGGACTCCTAACTCCGGACCTATCAGAATCAGCTGCTTGGTAAATGGCGTGAGCGAGGCGAGGAGGTGGGATTCAAGAACTTCCGCCGCCTCTTCCACGATGACGATTTCAGGCTGAGCGGCGGTGAGCAAGAAGTTAAATTTGGCGGCACCCGTGGTTGTCATGCCCATGACACGCTTGGATTGGATTATTTTCACCTTCTTTTCATCAATATTCCCTTTACGAGTTGTACCGCTTCTGAAAAAGCGTGAATGAGGGTTTTTCCGTTAGACGAATCGCCGTTTGCTCAGACGATGCGGGCTCATAATGAGATTGATCAGAGGCGATAAGAGCTTCGCCGCGAGTATACGAACTTCCTAATGTGAACATCGAGCTCCATGATTCTCTTCTTCAAAAAGGCGGAAGCTGATTCTATCAAATCATCTCTCGAAGGAATCTGAGTCGTCCGGTCTTTCGATAAATGAATTCCTTCACTTTTTGAAAGATTCGAACATTTTTGGATGTATGCCGCGGCCCACGCTCGAAGGTAAGCCCAATGCTCGTGACGGTAGAGTATCCATCGCTCCTTGAGGCTCAACGGGTGGCCGGTTTCCATTTTATTGCGAACTTTCGAAACTTGAGCACTTCTTGGATGTTGACTCTTATGTCCTCGCAGATGAAGGTGGACAGCGGAGCGCTGAGACTGCAGAACCTGTCCTGTGAGTAGCCGCTGGGACACTGCAGAAATTCTCTGTTTCTGAAAGGGAGAAGAAGCATGGTGGAATCAGGCTCGCACTCCAGCTGGGCAAATTTTCAGCGAATCGATTGCTGACTTACCTCGATTTGACCGCGGTCGTGGTCTTTGAGGAAATTCGGATCTCTTTCCGGCTTCTTGGCATGTCCTATGTTCTGCGACGGCTCGACGACATCGAGGTTTAGGCCGAGGAAGTTTTCCAATTTCTCCTTGCCAAAAGAGATTTCGTCATCGGCCAGAATCGCGTTCCTATGGTAGAGCAAAGTCAGAGTCAGTTTGTAGAGCAGTTCCTCCGGACATCCGAGTAAAGCTCACCCGCTCAACTGATCCAAACGTCTCTCGCATTCCTCGCGATCACTTTCAAGCTGTTTCAACTGTTTTTTCTCCTCGCTGGATCCCTTCAAGAGTTCATTGAGCGTGAACTCTTTTAGCTTCTCACTTTTCGAAGCTCCTCCGATTCGCACTATATCCTTCGTATAAAGGAGCATTCCTGAGGGCGGGAATCAATAGCTGTTACAAGGATTTGCGCGAAAGCTGGGATTAGGATGCAAGAGGGTTTCTGTTACAGCCTACCTTCTAGAAACTGATCCAGAGCATGGTTTGTGTAGCAAACAACAAGAATTGGACGCATTGAGACACGGTTCAGCATGAGCATCTCAACGATTCTTAGTGCGACGAACGTTTTCCCGGTACCGGGAGGACCTTGAATTACGCACAGTTCTCTACTAAAGGCGCTCCTGATCGCTCTGAACTGCTGATCGTTCAGTATGGTCTGAGCTTGGAGCGGCCACTCGGAATTTCTCTCGGAAAGCTTCAAATGAAATGGAAAGTTCTCACTATAATGGGCGAAGGGCGAACGATTGGTTCCTGTTGATGACACATATCTTGGAGTCCTAGCACTCACTGGAGCATCTGCGTTCAGGATGGGCTCAAAGCTCAGTGGCCGATTGCAGCGGAGGAAGGATGGTGCCTGAACCGAACGTTCAGCCTTGACCAAGTAGCGTTGCAGAGGAAAACGCGCCGGATTTATCGATTGGAGAACTGAATGACGAACGATTCTGGTGAGTAAGAGTGAGGTGCACAATGTCCGACAGCCCGTGATTGAGAACATAGAGAGTTCTCGAATTATTGAGGCTCGTCGAGACCGCGCCAGCAGACTGCGTCCCGAATCTCCACTTGGACAGTAATAATTCATCATTGAAATTCGTCGATGGGTTCTGTCGGCTACGTGCCTTGGAGATTGTGGCGATATGCTTCGAAATAAGCACTCGAGTTCTCTACAATCAGCCATTTTTCATCTGATCTAGGCCTTCCGATTTTATCGAATAATTCGACGATCAAAACGCCTGTAGATCGAGAGGAGTCTTAGTACTGGTGGACAGAGCGGACGTATAAGCCCGACAGTCGATCAATGACAACGGTTCGAACCTCTTTTGAGGAGGCTGGATGTTTGCTTCTGGGACACCACGGCGAAAATTACGTTCACGAAGTTGTCTTTCGAGATCCCGAGCAAGCATCCGCTCTTCAGTCGAGTGGTGCGATCCCAATTGACGAAGTTGTAGTCAGGCCAAGAAAGTCTCATCACGTTTAATGTGGCCGGCTGATGGAACGGATTGTGTCAGCTATCAAGATGATCCAATACGTAAATTGAGCCAATCTTCCCTGAGGAACAGTGCAAAATATATTTCCCACTTGCCAGACGGTGCCGTTTCGGTAGATCGAAGTAGGCGTCGACGTAGAAGTTCACTCCTTCGATCCGCTTCAACGTCCCTCGATTCATTACAAATCTATTCAGATAGACCTGGCGAAACATCTGAATCCCTTTCCTGAGGGGTGCTATGTAATCTTCTCGGAGGAGATGAAACTGTGTGCCCAGGTACTCGTCGACATCGTTGTAAGCACCTGTTTTGTGAATGACACGAGTTGATAGCGACGACTACAATCTCTCTGCTCCTCGCCCCGCCGAATCCATACTCACCGTGGACAATGTTTGGCTGGAGGAATGGGCGCTCTTCTCGCAAGTCGCCCAGAGTTGGTAAAATAGGGACTTCCCGAAACGCTGCAACATCTCCGTCGGAACGGTACTCTGTTCTGGGGCTTCTGAAGTATCGGATAGCTCCTCCGGGCTCGGTCTTGTTGTCGAGCTGTTCAGTTTTTATCATCTCTTCCGACGGTTTCGCACTATAACAAACGCTATTCCTCAGCAGCCTCCTATGGAGTACATTCATCAGTGACTGGGTCGGATTCGACAGTACGACGCTTCAGTGCTCCGGTGATCGGTTCATCTCTCGTTAGAAAATTCGGTTAGCACCCAGTTAGGCTCACTCCACTGATACCGTGTGCGCGCGGACGAAGCATCACGACCAGCCCGCGGTTTGTGACGAATTCGGGGAGGACCAGTACTCTCTCCGCATTTCGACCCCTGCTGTGGACCTTGGGAGTTCAAATTCGCCTCCGACCTTCATCGAGCTCGCCTCATCTCGAGGTTCCCAGCTTCAATCCAAACGCAACTCAAATTGAAGGATATCTTTCCGTGCTTGTTCGTATCGCTCGAAACTCTCGAAGGGCGATCTCTGTCTAGTAAATCAATAGAGCACGATCCCGCCATGAGGGATATTCCGAGCCGCGTGAATCATCACGACTCTGTACTCGAGAGCGCAATCGAAGGAACGACTCTGAAGAATCATTTGATGCTCCTCGATCGAAGCACGACTGACTCCAAGCTTTCCCTTCGACTTCGGGTCATGAGGACACGAGCACTTTCCAGTAGTCAGAACTTGCTTCGATCGTGACCGAAGAGATTCCAGAGCACTTCTGTGGCAAAGGTTGAATTCGATGGAAGTTTTCGACCGTTTTGAAGATTCCCACTAACCTCACGAGCTCAAACTCAACGCTTAGTGAGAAATGTTTTCAAAGCTGCGGTCGCTCGACTACGAATTTGTTTACGTTTCTGGGACAGCGCGAACGTCGCCGAGCACGTCTCAGCTTCCACGACTTATAACGTTACGGGTTCTCAGGTTATGAGTCATAACCAATGCTTACTCGTAACTTATGAGTAAGCGGAACGAGAAAGAGTGAACCATTCTCCTCGCAACACATGGTTCAGGGGGGGGGGGGGGCGTGAATGACGGTCATGGACCGAGGAGTGAGCTTCGATGATTCCACTGCGTCGAGCTCGGATCCTACATCTCGCTGGTCATCTCGACGTTCTGGGAAGAATGAGCGAGTCGAGTTTCCCGACTTCTTCTCCGACGTTCCAGGGGTGAAGCAGCATTCTTCTTGACACTTGGGTCAACTATAGATTGAAACTCGTTCTTTGAGCCCCGATTCGGTCGCCGAAGTCACCGGCGGTCGAGAGACGATGTTCTCTCGCAACAAATCTCGTCGGCGAGAAAGAAGGATTCATTTCTGAATGGTAGCTTGATTCCGCGGGAAATGACCATCGAACATATCGGACCAGTGCGTCTGAGCGGATGCTCTGTTGCGCGAAGATTGAAGTCGAAGGAAACGTTCCGAGTAGCGCTCCAAGCTCGAATCCACAAGTCATAGCTCCCCATGGAAGTTGCCGCTTCTTCCGCGGCTTACCTCCACTACAAGAAAAAGCCCTGTCCCTCTCCAGAGAGGAGAGCGGAGGAAAATCGTCAACAAGGATAGAGACCATGAGTGTTTGCCCGTCTCCCATTTCCTGCAGCCACAAGTTGGCTGGTTTTTGTTCGAGGTCTCGTCGAAAGTTTTCACGCCTCGCCGAAAGGGAACAGGAGAGCCAATTGTTCCGTGCATCTCGACCGCTGCCTGGGAAGGCCTTCCCAGCTATGGATTTCGCTCTGATCTTTGCGCTGTTACGGGTTCTCCTAGCCGAGCTGTCTGACTTTCCCGCGACGTTTAGCCAGAACGGTAAGAAAACTGACAGTCATGGTTGTCGTTGTGGTGTATTATTCGACACTCTCCGACCTTCGAACTGATTAGAATGTTTTGCTCCGATTTCGACCGAGTTCTCGGCAGTTGAAGCGTGGCCGACGTGCGTGAGCTAGTGAGCAACTTTCGATTTCGTAACTTTCATCAATCACCATTTGCGGGGGGAGGGGCTTATGTCTGACCTATTCCTCGGTGACAATTCTCATCGGACCCGATATCTTACACGGTCGCAGAGCACGGGACCGGGTTTGATGCCAGAAAGGAATTTTCGCAACGAAGCGGCGTCTACTAAATAATCCCAGTACCGCTCGTTCCACGCAAACGTCACTTTCCTCACAGATTTGGATTCGCCGGTGAAGTGTCCAGCAATGTAAACCCGGGCTCGATGGCCTTTCCACGATATTCTCAGGGGGTGGGCGAGAAACCGTTCCAACACCTGGAAGATGCGAACTGTTGAGATTGATGCCCATTCGGATGCACTGCTGTAGAACGGACGAAATTTGGGGAAGGGCAAAGACAGTATCCTCCACCCCCCAGTTGTGCTCGTCGCTCCGTTTGCGCGATTATTTCGAGCTGGGAACCTTCTTCTCCCCCTCGACATTGTCGCAAACAAATCATCCTCGTTCCTGCGGGCTGACTCCGTATTCTTATTGATAGATGAGCTGCAAATGCAGTGGATACAATGGAAATGTTTCCCTTAGGCGTGTCGTATTTCATCAAACACTTGGTCTGCATGTTGTATCTCACCTACCGGAACCGGAAGACAGCTCTCCGTTTCCCAGAGCCGGAGCTCGTTCCTACGGCGCATTCCCCAGAGTCCCTGGGCCTGCTGTATCCCGAAAGGGAATGGATGCAAGAAAGACCCAAGTCTGCTGAACACCTTAAGGTGACATTGCTACTTTCAGATTTCTTGTTCCCTACGCGTTTCCGTCTCAGTCCCGGCATTTGGGTTTCGAGAGATTGCCACGATATTTCCAGCGAGACGCTAACCCTTTCAAGGTTTCAGAGCAAAGAAGATTTCCACATCTTCCAAGGGACTCATATCGGATCGGGCTCAACACTGATATTCCGTCTCAGCAGACTTCAAGAAGGACTGTGTCAAGCTTTCCTTGTGTTGAGAGTGAAAGGCGGGGACACGTTGAGCGTTCAGAACAAGATCAAGCTCGACTTGAGCGATTCCTTCGGCTACTATGGTTGTGGACTCAAGTTGGAATGCCTGGATCCGATGCGTCGGTGGCGGATAAATTTCAACGGCTTGATGAAGAATCAGGAGGGAGAAGATGTGCACGTCAAGTTCGGTGGAATGTTAGTGAGAATTGAGCCAGGATACAGCTGGACGCATACAATTTTGGGATGGGCGATATCCGAAGCATGCGTTTGACACTACCTTTTCCGAGTTCTCTTGCGCAAGGATGCTCCCATTGCAGTTGGGTTGCCGGATCGCACACGTTCGAATATCCTCAACAAATCTCTATCAAGAGCATGGCGGACGCGTTGTCCCACCTCCACCCCTTCTCGATGGCGGCCCAAGTGCGCTCAATCTATAAGGATGAGTTTTTTTATTCACAAATGGGGTGAGTTATCGATCTATCGGAATTGGCATGGTAGGATGAGGGAAGGTTCCCCGTCTCGCATTGGCCGCGAACAGTTCCTGGTATCAGATGGAAATTGCAGGAGATTCGATCTTGAAGTATCCGTGGGGAGGTCGGAACCCGAAGAAATCCACCTCTGGGGGTCCCGACTCCATTTCGCCGGCACACTGGAGCCCAGAACCGAAGTTCATAAGTTCGGCTATTTCCGCAAGGGGCATCGACTCCACCTGATAATACGCAGAGTCGAAGACCAGGTGCTGTCTTTCGGCTCAGCGTACGATCCCCGGGCGAAAACTCTCGCTATAACCTCGGCGAACATGTTTCCCGGGGCGTTTGTTGCCACAACAGGTGAGTCTCGAGTGGAAGTCTCGACATACCTCATCGTTGATCGAACGAGATGGGAGAATGTTTGAATCTCGTTTCTCTCAGATCGGGGCGTGTTCGCGATGTCCGTGAGCGACAGAACCCTTGAACCTCAAGTCCTCACGACTCCACACCCGAAGATCAACGACAAGTTCACTGTCTATCAAGAAAACGCGACAATGGACGGGGAGGAAGGTGTCATCCTTACCCTGGAGGTAGAAAGGTAACGAGGAAACTTTCTGGCTCGTTTCGAAGCGTTCTTGTCCCGGTTCAGCGGCACACCTCGAACCTGAAGCGGCGCCTGGAATCCTCGGTCTACAAAGCGCTGATCTCTGAGAAGTAGACTATGCAGAACCCAAGGCTTCCAGTGCTGAAATCGAGAGCAGCGTCTATGACATATTCTCTCCCTGATATTCTCTCCCTCACATTCTCTCAACCTCATTCTCCAGGTACAATCGACCGGTACTGCCCCTGCCCCTCGAGTACAAACATCACATGCTGGACCGCGTTAAAAAAGTTCAAGCGTTGGTCTTGGGGACCTCAGAAGAGGATTGCAAACGAACTGATCTCACAGGGGGCAAAGGTTCTTCATTGGCGGTATTGACCTCTATCTCTGAACAGTTTCACGATTTCGTGGTGCCTCGCGCGCTTGTGCTCACTACTCTGGCCAATGATCTTTTCCTGAGCGAGCCGAAAGTGCGTGAGGCAGTCGACAAACTCACCGAACTGGCCGGCAACAGCCCGAAACCTGACGAGTTGGAGGCGGCTTGCGAATCCTGCGTCTCCATCGTCGATCGAGCGCCTGTCCCTCCGGCAGTGACGGAGGCTCTAAAAGGCAAGCTGGCGGTTTTCGGAGACCCAAAAGCGCTCCGGTTCGCCGTGCGATCTTCCGCCGTGGGCGAGGACTCGGAAGAAAAGTCCGCCGCCGGTCAGATGAAAACTTCACTCGGGGTGCCAGCAACCGATCTCGATCAACTCTTGAGGAGAATTTCAGAGTGCTGGGCTTCACAATTCAGCTTCACTGCCGTCAGTTACAAGAGACAATATGGCCAAGCGGTCGCTGGCCGCATGGCGGTGGTCATTCAGGAAATGGTGTCTTCCCAAGTCTCCGGAATCATGTTCACGTGCGATCCAGTGACCTCCGATCCCCAGTAAGTCAGAGCAGGGAACTCTCAGCCACGTCTCCGTCGAAATAATCTGGGGACTCATTCAAACCGAATTACCTTCCCGAAGAGTCATCACAATCACAGCAAACTACGGGCTCGGAGAGCCGGTCGTGGGCGCTCGGGTCGATCCCGACGTCTTCATCGTCAGACGCTCATCAAGAGCAGGAATGAAGCTTGACAACTGTAAGATTGGCAAAAAGAACATCCTGATGCAGGAGGACGTCAACGGCGGAACGGTGGAGATAGGAGTTGACGAGGTGGACGCTCAGAAGGTTGGTCGTCGAGCGAAAAGCGCGCAACGCACGCTTCCGCCTAAACGGAGCAATGATGTTCGATCTCCTGCGGGGCGCATCTCTTAGAAAAAGTCCATTCTAGGCCTGCCTCACGAATTCTGCCGCAGAGAAGTTGGCTCTAGTTGGATGCCACGTGGAATCCTGCTACACCACGGCTCGCGACATCGAGTGGGCTCTCATCGACGATCGAGTGTATCTCTTGCAAAACAGACATGTCACATCAATCACAAGAGAAACTGATTTCGAAGTCATGAACGACATGAACGGAAACATGAAGTCCGAGGGAGACATCTTCTCAAAGGCCAACGTTGCGTAAGCCTAACCGACTTTCCAGTACTTTATCCCCCTTCACTTCAATCTCCCACTGACACATTTCAATCACCCTCTTTCTCGAATCGCCAGCGAGATTTTCCCTGGTGCGTTGTCACCTCTCGGAATCAGCATCCTGAGTACGACGTTCGATATTCTGTGCCGGGAGTTTCAGCTCCAGTGGAGAGCTCTCGACGTCGTGGAGAGTTCGCTGTACGTGGCTGGCTCCGTCAACACGCTGAGGAAACAAGTTTTCCTCGACGCGAGCGACGTAAGCCGATGAGGAGAAGTTGTCATGACCAATATCCCGATTCTAGAGCTATCGAGAGTGCGCTCCCCTGACTTTGATACGCTTGTCAAATCCACCGTTCTCAATCCACACAGACTGTCCTCGGGGATAAAAGCGAAAAGTGGAAGATGTTCCAAACCTACGGCCGCGACATCTCTCGGGAGGAGTCCTTACTCAAAGGAGTACGACGAGCACCGCTCCCCAGTGGTCGTCTCGCGAAGCTGAGGAGTGCCCTCTCAATTCTCAAGGTGAACTTCTGACGCTTTCACAGCAAACTCGAAATTCCGTTGGCCAGAGGGCTGAATTGGACTGGAGCGAGAAGGAACGTAAGTTGCATACCGTCATAAGCACCGCATTTTGTGAACTTCAGATGTTCTTCTTGAACCGGGACCTGGAGGACATATACGAGGGGAGTAGAGCTTTCAGGGTTCCTCTGAACCGCTATTCCAGCTTGGAACAACTGCGCGCCATCGTAGTAGCATTCTTCGACGTCAAACCGGTAATTTCCTCTGAATAAGGCAATCATAGCACTCTCGTTCCGGAGGTGATCCTGATTCACATCCTATCTTCGGATACCTCGTCGGAGCTTAACATTTTCCATGTCTTCTCCCGGAAAAAGGCCGCCCTTGCATGTTGCCATGCTTTCCTGGAAACCTCGTTCTTCGACGATATGGTGATGTCGCTGCTCGCGAAGTCAACGAGCGGAGGTGAGGCGCGATCGAGCAATCCATCAAACTTTCCGGCGTGAGTCTTCTTCCCGTCCCTGCAGATGTGTTCTAGAAAATTCCGTTCCAGAAGTCACAGCGGAAGTTCTCGGCGCGGCTGCTGAGCTGCTGAGAGCAGGCGAGAGCATTGAGAGCGTCGATGTTGTACTGAGTCTCCATGAGCTGGGGACTGTCCTATCCAAAAGCGACGGGAGAGATGAATTCTCGTCGATGTCTCCAGAAGAAGCGCTTGAATGGTTGAAAGCGTCAAAGTCACCAGTCGGCACCATGTGAGGAATTCGAAAGTTCACGCGGACGTTCACATAAGAGTCATCGAGCAGCTGCCATTCTCGTTTACCCGAAGTGAAACTGAATTCGAGGCGTTCGAAACAGGTTTTCTAGCTTCCTCGAGAAGCATGGACACCGCTGCGTGAAGGAATTCGACGTTCACAGTCAAACTTGGGGAATGCAGCCTATTTCTGTCGTGAAGACCCTACAAGTCCTCTCGCAGAACCCTCAATCTCAACGAGCTCCATCCTCGACGAGGACGGAAATCGGCAATCTCGTTCTTCCTTTGTCGTTCGTCCAGAGGCTCCTTCTGAACGTTTTCTTGCCCAGGGCCCGCAAAGCAGTATCTCGCCGCGAAATCGCGAAGTCTGGCATCGTGAGAATACTCCACAAATTCCGCTTAGCATTCCACAATCTTGCTGATCTCATGATGGCAGAGTGCCGTTTGCCGCGCAAGGAGCTCGTGTTTTACCTGAGCGTGGACGAGCTCTATCGTTTGATCACAACAGGGGACCCCAAGCTCATAGACCGGTGAGAACCTCCCGAATGGCTCATCGAATACCACGGAATCATGGGGTCGTAGTTTGGAGAGCTACAACTACAGCTCAAACTGAACTTCCCTTGCAGTGCGAGTCGGCGGGAGCGGCTTCATCCGAAACTCGACAAAGAGAAGTACCCGATACTTTCGTGCGGATTCCCTAAGAAGTCTCAGCCGGAGGTTCTCGGAAGCCCAGTGATGCAAGTGACCGGAACCCCGATTTGCCTGGGAGTCGTCGAAGGTCGGGCTCGAGTGATTAAAGATTTCAGTAAAGAAGCTCATTTGATCAGGAAAGACGAAATCCTGGTCACCTTCGCCACGGACACTGGATGGACCCCGTATTTTCCTCTCCTGGCCGGCATCATCACCGAGGTCGGGGGTCTGATCTCACATGGTGAGTGGAAACTTTTAAACGAAAGCTTTTGTAGGAAGCAGATCGGCCATTCACTCCATTTCATCGTAGATCCCTTGTCGCTCTTTGATCGTCTCTTTGAATCCTAGCCAATATGAACCAAAGATCTTGGCGGCTCTGATGAATATCGCTCTCGTCCAACTACAGGCGCTGTTGTGGCTCGGGAGTACCGCATACCCTGCGTCGTCGGCATTGAGAATGTCACCGGAATGTTCGTCTCCGGAGACTTACTGAGGCTCGACGCGACGAAGGGTGTCATTCAGAAAATTGACGCGTTTTAAAAGAGGAGCGCTTTCGCTGCAGCCTCCCTCCGAACGTCTTTCGCCTGCTGTAAATAAGAAAATAAAGTTTTTTAACCAATGTGGCCCAGTTTCTTCCTCGAAGCGGCGGGGCGTCCTCACACGATTGTTGTGTTTATGACTGTAGCGTTGGAGGAGCGATCTCACCGAGGAAGGGAAAGCGCAGGAGAACGAGTCCCGTTACGTCGTCGCGGTGTTTGCAACCATATATATAATATATATAAACTCCACGAAAACTTCGGACGGACGTCGTCTTGGTCGTTTCTTCAGTTATCACTAGTTCTGCCTGAGTTGCAATGATAAGGTATGGCTCCGAGGAAAACTATTAGCGATTGATCAACACTCGCCCGATCCAGGATGGATGTACGACAAACGTTCCTATGGAAGCTCCCGACCCCTTTCGTATATAGACGATATTATCGCCTCCCTCGCGGCACCGGCCCGACTCCCCAAAGAAGCCAAAGTGCGGTTCATGGATTAGCGAGCTCGAGGACAGATTGTTCAGTGAACGTAATTTCGGAATTCAGAGGTTCGGCTACGGGCAATTCCAATCCACACCAATAAGTCGACTGTCCCGGACCGGCTGTCAAATACAACGCGCGAGCTGCGCGTTCGACCGCCCGGTCCCACGGCTGCTGCTTGTTTTGAAAGTGCGCGCGCAAAGCATCGTTTGAATTTCGAACTCAAGTCCTGGAACAATCCTCCGGCGAATGAAGACGTGGTTGAAGTTTCGTTCGTGATGAATGTTCCGACGATGAAATTGACTCTTTCGTGACGTGAATAGTAGGAACACAGCTTCAAAGAGGTATCCCATGGGGAACGATCCTATGAAATTCGCAATCGCGGTGCTCAACGACGATTCTTCGAACGTTTCTCCGGCCTCAGATCCGTCTGATGTTTTCTATTGAGCCGTGAATGACACGAACGCATCATGCCGTAATTAAACTTCCATGTGATTGATGGCAACTTATGGATTGCTTCGTTGTACTATATTTCCACTGGGGAAGTGAATCGCGGACTCCGAAGTATCCGATATCCTATCCGAAGCACGGTCCTAGCAGGCAGTTAGAAGTTCAGAATAATCATGATTCTCGAGAGCTCGCAGTTAGAGCCGGAACTCTAGGCTAGTCCAGGGCTGGATCCCTTGTCCGGCTTGTGGAAATGGATGTCGAGCACGAGGTGTCGAACTGACGTCAGGAATATCTAGAATTCATTTTCAGATGGCAGAAGATATAAAAAAGCTGGACAAGTATCTCTCTTGTGATACAGAGAGCCTCCCGAACGCGATCAAGAAAATTCTGTCGCTTCATCCCAGAAGCACATCCACCTTGGCTCTGCTGAGGAAGTGAGCTACTTTTTTGTCACTTTCACTGCAGTTGTTCGACGTGGCGGAACCCAATTCATGACAGCAGCGTCCTCTCTAATTTCGGTCGTCTCAGTTATCTCGCATTTTGTTACAGGAATCTTCAGGCGCGCAATCTGGAGGCTCCGATCCTGTTCAAATGTGTCCGTACAGCGACAGAACGCACTTTTATCGACTACCCGGAGCCGGAGACGGGACGTGACGACAAAAAGCCTCTCTTGATCAACCAAATTATTCATTTAGTTTACCTCCTCGTGGAAAAGGAGGTTCCGTTGGAGGACGCCTCAAAGCTCTTTCGCTTACTGAACAGCATCCTGCCCGTGCCGACCGAAGAGTGGCAACTGAAAATTTTATCCTACATTTCGACAACTTGCATTCGGAAGTCCGGATCGAAATTAAACCTCCCTCTAGTCCAAGAGATGGTTCTATGGCTTATGTGGTTCAGAGCCCAAAAAGAAGAGAAAACTGGTCCCCCTCCTGTATGGGTACTGGTGAAATGCCAAAACTTGGACTGTGATTTGCTCAAAAATTGGTCAGCGGCGCTCCAATGTGTCGGTACCAGACTCGGTTGCAGGCTCATTGGATACCTCATAAAGTTCATGGCTCCGAGCACCACCGTCGATGTTTGTGACATCCTAGCAAACTTCAGGGTCTGTTTGAGGAACGTGATCATACATCGTTCCGTCATGAGATTGAGACCCAAGTTCAGAGGTTCTCGAACTGAAATGAGCTTCTCTATTTCCAGCTGAATTTCCCTCTGAAAGCCGCAGTGCGTTCGCTGGGGGAACGACGCGTGATCGCTGGGTTCGAGGCAGCCAAGGCTGATGGCCTTGATCGGGAGTACCTCGCAATCTTGGATGTGATATGCTTGCACTATTTAACCGTAATCGAGGCGCACAAAGAGAGAGAAAAACTGTGTCGTATGATAGAAGTTATACTGCCTACGCTCGAGTGTTTCGTCGCAGATACGAAGAGCTCTGTGGAGAACATTCTGCTGCTTCTTCGACACTTGATCTTCAACCGCAAAGTTCTGACAGATGGCGAGTTCCAGAATCTCTGTGAACAAATATTAAGGCTGCGGGAAGTCTTACCTTTCGGGGACAAGGATCATATCGTGTGGCAGAAAGACTCAATAGCCAAATTCGCCAACGCGGTTATTCCCATGATCAGGGTACGAGATGACTACAGAAGTGACCGTTTATCTGGACTGGGGATTGATCAAGTTATGGAGTTGAGTTATCTGGTATGCGACCATTCCACTTTCTCTGCAGGACTGCAAGAACCGAGCTCATGGCACAGCCATGATGGATGTTATTGTGGGAATCATGAAGGCACGACTGTCTGTTGCTCCGTCATCGAAAGATTCTCTCCAACTTCTTCGGACAATCGTGTCTTTCAGTGAGATCTCGCTGAACACCGAACTTGACAAGAATCGGCCACATGCATTCCTGTCGCCGCCGAGCATCTTGGAACTCCTAGAGGTATTCGGTCCCGATGACATTCACCCAATGCTCCTCATGGCTTGCCTAGGCATTATGAAGCAACATGGTGAGATTTCATGGTCATTCATCTTTTACGTTCAGGATGAAGATAGCGAACTCTCAATTCCATATCGCTTCATCCGAAATTATTCTCCCCGATGTCAGGTTCGTTTCTGTGCGATGTCATTGGTGACGGCGACCCGAACAAGCCCAAATGGCTCGCTCTCGAACTGTATGCACTTCACAGAATGGATGAAGCGGATTCATCGATAGAAAATGTTCGGAATCGACTTCGGGAATTCGCAAAGGACGAGCACATCTCGGTGATAATATCCATCTCCGAGCTCAGGTTTGGAGAAGTTTCCAGAGCGTTCGTCTGCCTATTCTCATTTTCCGGCGGGTACATAGGAAGCGCCGTTGACGGAATTTGAATTTTGCAGAAGTATGGCACAAAAGGAGAACACGATTGGCGACAACTCTTCGAAGGTCGACGACAACGTTCTTCTCGAGTCAGCGAGGCGGAACATTCTGTTCAGCCTTAGATACAAGCAGCTGAGCAAAAGTGTAGCCGACGAGCTCGAGCAGTTCAGACAACTGTCCAAAGGGGTAAAACTTACGGGAGAATAGCGGCACGATCACGGAAGGGCCATAATTATCTCAAAAGAGCCGTCGGGGAATCACTTAACGTTCGTTCCTCCACAGAAGCCGAAGACGGGGCACGAGAAATTAGAACAATTAGATCGGGCAGAACTCTGCACCGATCTGCCGGTAGCTCTGGAAGCACTTTGTTGCGGTAATTTCATCGATCTGTTCAGGAACCTGAGATGGACTCTCGATAATCACAAACGCCTGAAGGGGATACCGTACTGGTGAGCGGTAGATATGGATCCTCGCGTGTTACTGACGATCCTCCTGCATGCGAATGGTTTCTACAAAAGTCTGCGAAATACAGCATAATAGTATTCGATTTTCCACAGGGTGTTGCTCTCCACGTTCGTCTTCGACGACTTCCGAACTGCCGCCGCATTCTACGCCATGAACGGGGATTTCAGAAATCAGCTGAAAGCCCTGTCTTGTTTGCAGTTGATTCTGAGCACTAGCAACGCACCGAAATCGATGACGGTCGATTACAAGCTGAAAATGGCAGAGGCCCTCATCTTCGCCGGATGCCTGGAAAACGCACGGGCTATCCTCGAGAAACTCGAAGCCCAGATCAAGGATCTGCCTTTATACAGCGAAGATTTCTTCTTCTTCGAAAACAAGCTTGAGCGGCTCCGAATGTGTCTCCTCGTTGAGGGAAACGGCCCGAATCGGCCAGATGACATGACCGTGCTAGCTACTCCGGTGCGATACCCAACTCTCGACAAGCTTCGAATCTACGCCGTGAGTCGGTATTTCCAGGGTAAAGCCATTCATCAATGGAATATGGCTGTTACCGGCCACTTGGTTGCGTCAGACTGTCTGGAGAGTTGCACGAGGAACTTGGCTAGTTCGTTGCACAAAATGAGGCGTAAGCCTTCGACCACTTGGGAGTTTTTCGAGGTGTCGCATCTGTTACTCATGTCGGAGACCCTGAGAGCAGATCTGGCATTCGAACGAGGCGCGATGAGGGATACAGTATCTTATACCTATGAAGTCGGAATCGAATGCCAACGAGTCATCAGTTTCTATTTTTTGTTGATCCAACTCGAGCGACTGATCCGGATGTCGCTACGCCTCGAGCTTTCTCTCGACTCAAAGATGTCCCTCGTCGGCGATCTGATCGACCCAAAGAGGACGGAGGTTCCGCCAAAAGATCCACCGCTCAAGGCCGATGCGGAAGAATCGTTCGACCTTCGGAAAACTGACACGATCCCGTACAGAACTGCTCTCTTCTTGAAAATGAAGCAACATCAAATTGACGTCGCCAAACGCCGAGTGCCCGCGAAAGAATTCCTCAAATTCAACAAGAGGCGAGCTCATAGTCGCGAGTGCAAGTGTCCAATGTGCTCCAGCATCGGCATAGATCTCACCATAAGACGGATTGATGCCGTGACGTCATTCGTTACCAAGGAAAAGTTCGTGCCCCTCGAAGGTTCCGTTTTCGAGCACCTGAGGAACGCTCTCAGAGGTGTCGCGGCGGTAAATAACAACGAAGTTCGTTGCGAAAGGGGCTGTGAGCAAACTGTGTTGGACATTCAGATAACGCACGCGTTCTACCTGGCCCATGGTCACGCAGCTGAGGGAAATTTCCATGTAGCCCTGGATGTCCTAGAGGAGCTTCGGAAACTCGTACTGAAGCCCGAGGACGCGCTCGAGTACCACTTGAGAAAGTTCGAGTACACTTATCAAATCGACTGGCAAATCGCGCTGAAGGCGCTTGAAGTTCACACCAATTCGCCGGTAGAGACGTCGCGCCCTTTCAATTCGGGTGATACGTTCAAGACTCCAGCGATGGTTCGGAAGAGGGAAGTCACGAACATCCAAGCACGACGGAAAGTGAGGATCCCGTTCCCTGATTGCGATTCAGGTGCATCAAGCGACGGCGACGATGCGCCTGCGAAGAAGATTCCCAAGAAAGCCGACCTCGATGCTCCGGTAGACAAACTTGAGAAGTCGAGACCGATAAAGACGAAAGCGAAGAAGACCGCGCCGACTCAGGTTGCAAGCGGCTCGAATAAACCGAAGTTCGTCCCCTTGGATGAGTTCAGCGGCATCACCACCCGCAGGAGGAAAAAGCTTCTCGAATTACCCCGCTTCGAGACCGCGTCAAAAGACATAGGATCAGTGGATGAATTGTTCGACGATGAAGATGAAATTTCTTTCGTCGAGACCTTCTCAAGAATGAACTTCAGAGATCGGTTGAAGAAGCCGAAGCAGATAAGTCAAAGCGCTGCAGATGAGGAGTTCCAAATACTCCTGAGAGCCGCTCGTGAATGTAAGACGTTGGCTCGACAAGGTCTGGTCACCGACCTGTTTCAGTTTTTAGCTTTCCTCAGTGCGATCCAGAAGAAGAGACTCGAATTCGCATTCTACCTCGAGAGATCCATTGGAATCGCCGTGCAGCTAGCGGCTCTCAATCGTGGCTCTAAAATGGCAGAATACTTCGACGAGGAAGTCCTCGCCTCCGACTACTTCGGTGTGCTCAGACCGACGATCGATTTTGACCCCAATTGGCACGAACGTATTTGGGAATGGTGCGATCCAGAGTGGGTGATAGTGCAACTTTCGACCATCATGGAGGGCGGTGCCACTCCTGGAATTCTGGTGACGCGCTACGAAAGCCACCATCCGCCGGCACTCGTGCATTTGAGCGCGAAACACGACGCTCAATTCCAAGGCTCCCTGTTGAAGCATTTCGACAACCTTCAATTGTTAAACTCCATAAGCTTGCATCAACCACGGAATTATTGGAAGAACAGACACGACGGCGACGAGCTCCTGCACGAATTTTGCTCTTCGCTTGAAAACTCATGGATGGCCTGCTGGAAAGGATTGTTCCGAGCGGGGGTCGACGGTCCGGAAAAGCAAATCATTGAAGACGTTTTTCTTAGAACCATCGATTTCGCCGGATCTCACGGTTTCCACCCTGACGAGCGGATGCTCAGCATAGGACTCCAGGGTGTCGACGCTCTGAAACCGGATCAGTTGACAGCGATGCTCTGTAAAACCCTTGGAGCCCGCTCCTCCGAAGATATCGGACGGGTGCAAGAGTTCGCTGAATCGCTGATCTCAACAGAGGAGCGTGAGAAGCTGACGAAGGCGCGGCGAAAGCCAGTGATTCTTGTGCTTGACAGGCTTTTGATCAATCTTCCCATCGAGAGCTGCCCAATGTTCCGCGAGGCTCCAGTCACGAGGATGCCCTCCGTTCCTTTCACAGTGGCGCATGCGCTGTTCCAGCGTAAGAGGAAAACAGAGGAAAAAACAGATCCGTTCGTTCTCGGAGACCCATGGAGCGGATTCTACGTCGTCAACCCGGGGAAAGATCTCCCTGGCACTGAAGAACGTTTCTTCCAGCATATGAAATCCGTTGTCGGCATTTGGGAAGGCGTCTGCGGGGAACCCTTGTCGAGAGAAAACTTCCGCAAGGTGAGATCCAGAGCAGCGGTTTGATCGGGATTCAACTTCCCTTCGAATTCACTGCCTGTCATCGAGTTCGACGCATCGCGAATGCGTGAATGCTGAATTCCCTTACTAATCTACATTCTCCCACAGTTCCTCCAATCCAAGTCGGTGTATTTATACAGCGGCCACGGTGGAGGACGCCAGTTTATGAAGGAACATATCGAGCTGATCAATGTTCGTGCGGTCGCTCTACTGTTCGGATGCTCATCTGGAAGAATGAGGAGAGTGGGGTCTAAGATGGACACCGAAGGTTACGCCCTACGCTTCTTGATGGGTGAGTTTCTGGTGCGCTTTGTGAGAGAAAGCTACGTAGCAAGGCTCATAGATATATCCCTCCATCATCATCTGTACTCAAAGGTCTGCTTTCTCCAGGAGGGGCACCGGCCGTTGTAGGCAGTCTCTGGGACGTGACAGACCGTGATATCGATGCCTTCACCTATTCGGTGTTGCACATGTGGCTTCATACAATTTTCCCTCCCGGTTCAAGCCCAATGGAACCTCAGCTGGGTGCCGCTGTCAACAAGTCACGAGGAGCATGTAAACTGAAAGCGTTAGTCGGAGCGGCACCGGTCGTTTTTGGCTTGCCTTGCGCAAGTAGCACGTTATGATGTAAAAGTCGTGTATAAATTTGTTTGTAGATAATATGTAGGAACAAACGGGACTGATGCTTGGTTGCATTGAGCATACTTTCGACGAATTGAAGAATAAAAACCAAGGAGTTTTTTCGACGAAAAATTTCATCGTTTTCTTCATTTTTTTTCCTCGGCCTGGATCCTGATCGCGGGACATGGAAGCAAGAGCCAAGCGCTCCTTGTTTGGTGTGTGAGAAAGTCTTCACTGAGTCCATCCGAGTTAGGGGCAACGAGTTCGGCGTTAAACTGATGAACTGAAATCCAACGAGTCAAGACGTTTCCGACTTCATGCTTAGGAGAGGGGACAATGGACGATGCTTATGATTATTTACACTAGGGGCGGGCAAAGTGCGACCACTGTGTCCGCGGTGCAGACTTTCTGTGCCCGCGAGCCAGATTGCTCAACCGCGTTCCAAGCGGAAACCTATGAATCCTTGCTACATCATCGGGTGATTCACAGCGATTCTTCCAGCAAAAACTAATGACGCTGGATGCTGCCCCGTTTTCGACGACTCAGCGATTCATAGATCAAGTTCCGGGATCAGCTGAGCCTTTCGAATAAAGCCGCTGCTCTCCTCTCTCTCCGGATGCGTTCATCGCATCACCAGCGAAGTTGGTAAACAGAGTCAGATGACGTAACGCTGTTACTGCGGCAAGATACGCAGTTGGCGTGCTCAATGTGTGCGTCCTCATCGCAGCGATCACAAAATTAAACAGTCTAGTGGCGACCTGATTGTGTTCTACATCGACTCGGGCTCCAGAGAGAGAACTAGCGCATACTGTGTTTACCGCGATCCCAGCACCTGCTTCAAATGGCTACGGCCGGGTCTATTGACATTCCCGATGGGGAGTTGATTTTCGACCAACTGAACGTCAGGACCATGCGCGACGGTCCGCACCGAAGTACAGTTTGCTGCGGAGCTCTGCAACTCAGGCTGACACCGATCGGTTACGTTGTGTGCTGGCGACCCCAGGAAGAAAGCTCACCTCCGTTCAACGGGGAAATGTCAGCTGGTGACGCCGTACAAATTCAACCACGTCGAGCGAACACATTCTGGTTTGAGCTGAACGAACTCAAGTCCTACCATGGCTGCAGCAAGAAAGGTCACTACGAAATAACCTTCATGCTATGCGACGGCACGCGGCATCCCACTCTAATGTTCGATTACGGCAAGCAGACTTCGTTCCTTCAGCTCATTGAGAGCAAAATCCGCACAAGGGTTTCTCCGAAAGATAAGAAACTGCACCTTGTGATCCGCGATGATCCTGACGCTCTGCAGAAATCGTTCAGCTCTCTCGACCTCTTCCAGAACGAAGATCAGACATTAGTCAGTCGTTTCGTTCGAGATCCCATACCGACATTTGCTGACGGATTGGCTAAAGTTACCAATTTTTTCACGCAAGGTCCTCCACAGCGGAGCCGACAGATCTCCGATGGAATGCTCGAGTTGAACCCAGCAAGTTTCGGGGAGTTCGAGGACATATTCACGATCAATGTCGATCAGGAACCTGGGTTCGATTTCGTAGAACAGGTGGCCGAGCTACCCCCGCCCATGCCCGTAACACGATCGTTGCCTCTGGGCTTCGACGAATGGCTCACATACTTCGACGTCGACGGGCGGATCACAGATCCGCATAATCTGCGGGCTCGGATATTCCGCGGCGGTTGTTCGCCAGAAATTCGACCCGAAGCATGGAAATTCCTCCTGGGAGTCTACGATTTCAGCAAGACAGCGAAGGAACGCGAAACGGACCACAGTCATCTGACAGAGGATTATTACCGGATGAAACTGCAGTGGAAGTCGTTCTCCCCTGAACAGGAGCGACGGTTTACGGCGTTCTTTGCCCGGAAGAGTCTTGTGGAGAAAGATGTCAATCGAACGGATCGCAGTTTGGATATTTTTGCCGGTGATGGGAACGAGCATCTCTCGATGCTGAATGACGTCCTGATGACGTACATCATGTACGACTTCGATCTCGGCTATGTGCAAGGTAAATTCTATTCCCATTCAGTATGGTCGTATCCGCGAGGTTTCGGATACGTTTCCTATTATCTGCCGGAGTCATTGAGATCACTCACATCATCGTCCGACGCTGCAGTCCTGCACGAAATAGATTCGCTCCGGCCATTGAGCCTCGTTAAAGAATTCATCGCAGGTTCGCAACGGGAACGGGTATGTCGTTTCATGAGTTAGCTGCGGTGGCTCATATGTGGATCAGCGCTCTCTGATTAGCTGCGCCCGCGGTCCTAGTAAGAGTAATTACCTAGTCCTGTCGCTACAGAGCTGGTTCTTATAGCACCGCTTGGGCGCCGCAAAGAAACTTCCTGGCGGAGAGGTACTCGCATTTTCCAACAGAAAGTTCGTCTTCTCCCATGGGGATTCGACGCCTAGAGGAACTGCGGCTGCCCAGAGACTCCGAACCATCAAATTGTAATGAGCCTTAACCTTTTCAGGCATGAGCGATTTGCTGTCTCCGATTCTTTCTGTGATGCAGAATGAGCCAGACTCCTTTTGGTGTTTCGCGAAGTTCGTTGCCAAAATAAGATGTAACTTCGTCGATCATGATCGTAACGAGGAAAAAGACCAAAGACAGCTCGGTAAGTCGAGGAAACTCCTCTAGTCAGTGCGGGAGCTGGATAACGGCCATTCATTCCCTCCATTTCGCAAACAACAACCATGGATACAACGATCATTGATGTTCTTCCAGGAATAAAACTCCAGCTGCGGGACCTGCATCAGCTGCTATCGGTGGCAATGCCGTCATTCGCGCAGTATCTCGACGACCACGATTCCGGGAACCTTTATTTCTGCTTCCGGTGGTTGCTCATCTGGTTCAAACGAGAATTCGCTTTTGAAGATACCAAGCGCCTTTGGGAGGTCGGTCGAATCTCTGTTCCTGTTCTGTTTGCATATACCAGAGTCCATCGGACCGTTTTGAGGGTTGTTGCCGATGGTGCCGGAAGTAGTGTGTCACCGTTTGAGCAGGATGTTCTGAGAGAAACTCTTTCCTACAGGTATTTTGGACTGGATTGCCATGCCAGAATTTCCATCTGCTGTTTTGTGTCGCCATACTCGAGGAAGAGAAGATACGGATCACCGAGAACAACTTTGGCCTCACTGAAATTCTCAAGCACATAAATGATATGTGCTACAAAATCGCTCTCGGAGAGAATCTCATTCGGGCGGAGCAGCTCTACTTCCAGATGCTGGAAGTTCCAAAAGTTGCCACAATTTTAGGCCTTGAGGGACTCGCCGAAGAGGCGGTGTGAGATTCAGAGGAACATTTACGACTCCACTCTCATCAGTCCATCAAACGGAGCGGAAGTCCTGAATTAAACTTGTGCAATGATAACGCGGCGAGCGGGACACAGAGCAAAGTAATTATTTTAGAGTACGTCAAGATGTATTTTGGAAGCGGCGTCAATGTCACGTGTAACGAGCGAGACGAGTATTCACTTTAAACGGACAAAGAGCGACTGGGGAACGAGCAGGAACGATGAACACTGTATCATGGGTTATATTTGAGCCTCAATTATTTTATAATACATTGACTACGCGGGAATGAAAATTATTTAAGAAGTGAGCTATGCAGTGAGTGAGTTGTATCAAAGTTTGAATAAATGATCTATGGAAGCTCAAGAAGTCATGGCATTCCGGATGACTCGAGAAAATCGGAGAGAGGCTACTGGGGTCTGGGATGGATTCAAACGGTTGCATTCGTTGGAGCGTCGTCTCCGGGAGGTGGGTATCGCGTGGATGTCGTGTCCCAGGTTAGAGTTTTCTGTCTGGAACGCTACATCTGCGATTGGCGACGACAGCACTGGTAAGAGCTCCTTGGATGCGCTCAGGGAATATCAATAGAATAACAACCCACGATGACGTCGGAGCTCTTTGAGGTGCCATTCGAATCTATCCTTAACGCTCTGTCGTCGGCGAGGCGGGAGATATCGGCGGCCTGACTATGCATTCTCTAATCCCTCAAGATTTCCTTCTACTGTCCCGGATATCCGCGATACGTGATGTCGTTTGAGGTTGACGTGTACGAATTGAGTGACCGGAGGAGCTACGATGCTCCGAATATTCGCTCCCGCGCGCTCCAAAACCGGAGGAGCATCGCGCGACACCGAGGCTGACACGGAACGGTATTCAGATGGATACCTCAGAATCCACTCTGAGGTTGTCGAAATCTGCTGTCCGCTGGTCTTGAATTAATTCCCACGCAGACGAGGCCAACGAAGTGATAACATGCTTTCACCACGACTTCTATTTCCCAAAGCTTAAAAAACGAATACTCTACAGGACCAGAGGGAGACGCACTCTGCTCTATTTCGAGCTTCAGTCCTCCGGCTCCACGCACAATTTGCCCCAGAGGTTCTGGATCTCTGCCTTTCCTACTTTCTATTTCTTTTCCACGCTGACTCCGATCGGTTTTACTTGTGTGCTCAACTGGCTGTCTGACATCGCTTGACGTGTCCTGAGCATATGAATCATCCTCGTCTGCTAAACGCTTCATGCTCACCTCGCGATCGTGCCGGATTCCTTCTACCGCCCAAATTAGTCAGTTCCAACACAGCCGATCGAGACAAGGTATGCCGACAGAAGCCGGGTCATGGAATAACTCTGCCATAGCCGGAACTCCATGATCTCCCAGTTCGTCATAACGGTACTTTCCACGATGGCGACCGATACATTCTAATAGAGGGCCAACGCAGAAGTCCGCGAGAGCCTAGCTCCCACTATAATCTCGTCTGTGATGACCAGGCTCTAATGCGACGGCTGAAACGAGGACTACCCCCTAATCCCGTGAGCTATACGTTCATACCGCCCTGCGGTCGGCTTCGTTCCAAGTATAGATCATCAACAACATGAGCGTTACTGTTTTCGCTTCGGCCTTATTATAACTCCGATCGTTGCTTCGCTACAGGAACGGAATCTCAGTTTAGAGCTGTGCCGTGAGTCCGGTGCATCGGAACGGAAAATTTGGAATACGTTGCCCCGCTTGAATTTTCTGACTCGTGCAAACCAGTAACTGAGACGGAAGCTCATACAGCAACTGCAGGTATAGCTGCTGCCAGGCAGATCATTGCCGCTCCCCTTCCAAAGCGCGCTGTGTTTGTTCTCTCCTCCTCCTCCTTCTTCCTAACCTCCTCTTGATCATTGTCGT
>JAQZDE010000123.1:0-36979 GCA_037576195.1 Phytoseiulus persimilis
AGAGGTGATTCTGAGACCAATCAGGCCATTACTTTCCAAATCTGGAGGGGTGATTCTGAGACCAATCTGGCCATTACTTTCCAACTCTGGAGGGGTGATTCTGAGACCAATCTGACCATTACTTTCCAACTCTGGAGAGGTGATTCTGAGACCAATCAGGCCATTACTTTCCAACTCTGGAGGGGTGATTCTGAGACCAATCTGGCCGTTACTTTCCAAATCTGGAGGGGTGATTCTGAGACCAATCTGACCATTACTTTCCAACTCTGGAGAGGTGATTCTGAGACCAATCAGGCCATTACTTTCCAAATCTGGAGGGGTGTTTCTGAGACCAATCTGGCCATTACTTTACAAATCTGGAGGGGTGATTCTGAGACCAATCTGGCCGTTACTTTCCAAATCTGGAGGGGTGATTCTGAGACCAATCTGGCCATTACTTTCCAAATCTGGAGGGGTGATTCTGAGACCAATCTGGCCGTTACTTTCCAAATCTGGAGGGGTGATTCTGAGACCAATCTGGCCATTACTTTCCAACTCTGGAGGGGTGATTCTGAGACCAATCTGGCCGTTACTTTCCAAATCTGGAGGGGTGATTCTGAGACCAATCTGGCCATTACTTTCCAAATCTGGAGGGGTGTTTCTGAGACCAATCTGGCCATTACTTTACAAATCTGGAGGGGTGATTCTGAGACCAATCTGGCCATTACTTTCCAACCCTGGAGGGGTGATTCTGAGACCAATCAGGCCATTACTTTCCAAATCTGGAGGGGTGATTCCGAGACCGATCTGACGATATTTCGCCGAATCTGGGAGGGTGATCACGAGACCAATCTGACCATTACTTTCCAACTCTGGAGAGGTGATTCTGAGACCAATCAGGCCATTACTTTCCAACTCTGGAGGGGTGATTCTGAGACCAATCTGGCCGTTACTTTCCAAATCTGGAGGGGTGATTCTGAGACCAATCTGACCATTACTTTCCAACTCTGGAGAGGTGATTCTGAGACCAATCAGGCCATTACTTTCCAAATCTGGAGGGGTGATTCTGAGACCAATCTGGCCATTACTTTCCAACTCTGGAGGGGTGATTCTGAGACCAATCTGGCCGTTACTTTCCAAATCTGGAGGGGTGATTCTGAGACCAATCTGGCCATTACTTTCCAAATCTGGAGGGGTGTTTCTGAGACCAATCTGGCCATTACTTTACAAATCTGGAGGGGTGATTCTGAGACCAATCTGGCCATTACTTTCCAACCCTGGAGGGGTGATTCTGAGACCAATCTGGCCATTACTTTCCAAATCTGGAGGGGTGATTCCGAGACCGATCTGACGATATTTCGCCGAATCTGGGAGGGTGATCACGAGACCAATCTGACCATTACTTTCCAACTCTGGAGAGGTGATTCTGAGACCAATCAGGCCATTACTTTCCAAATCTGGAGGGGTGATTCCGAGACCGATCTGACGATATTTCGCCGAATCTGGGAGGGTGATCACGAGACCAATCTGACCATTACTTTCCAACTCTGGAGGGGTGATTCTGAGACCAATCTGGCCGTTACTTTCCAAATCTGGAGGGGTGATTCTGAGACCAATCTGGCCATTACTTTCCAAATCTGGAGGGGTGTTTCTGAGACCAATCTGGCCATTACTTTACAAATCTGGAGGGGTGATTCTGAGACCAATCTGGCCATTACTTTCCAAATCTGGAGGGGTGATTCTGAGACCAATCTGGCCATTACTTTCCAACTCTGGAGGGGTGATTCTGAGACCAATCTGGCCGTTACTTTCCAAATCTGGAGGGGTGATTCTGAGACCAATCTGGCCATTACTTTCCAAATCTGGAGGGGTGTTTCTGAGACCAATCTGGCCATTACTTTACAAATCTGGAGGGGTGATTCTGAGACCAATCTGGCCATTACTTTCCAACCCTGGAGGGGTGATTCTGAGACCAATCTGGCCATTACTTTCCAAATCTGGAGGGGTGATTCCGAGACCGATCTGACGATATTTCGCCGAATCTGGAAGGGTGATCACGACACCAATCTGGTCATTACTTTCCAACTCTGGAGGGGTGATTCTGAGACAAATCTGGCCATTACTTTCCAAATCTGGAGGGGTGATTCCGAGACCGATCTGACGATATTTCGCCGAATCTGGGAGGGTGATCACGAGACCAATCTGACCATCACTTTCCAACTCTGGAGAGGTGATTCTGAGACCAATCTGAGCATTTCTTTCTAACTCTGGAGGGGTGATTCCGGGGTCAATCTGACCATATTTTTCGAAATCAGAATGCTGACCCGGTGAAGGGAGAGAAAAGTGCCTCGATGGCAGGGAGCGCCGTCCAACCGCGCGCAGCGCGGCCGACTCCAGTCGGCCGAAGGCCGGCTGGTCTCTTATAAGCTGATGCTTTCTTAACGTTAATCATAAACTTCCCTTGGGCAAGGTTGCTTCACTATGAAGCATACTCACTCGTTCGTTCTGTCGTATTTCTGCCTATTTTCGCTTCATCTATGCCGAGGATATGGGGTGGGGCTTCGAAAAACTAAGTTGTCGGTTCTATGTCTATGGAATCATCTGGTTTCCGACGTTATCGCTATGAAACTCATTGCAATCCCAGCCATGCCCAAGATTACTCTCTGAATGGCTTGCGGTTATTTGCGGTTATAACCGCGGTTATTTGAAAATGCGCTTATTCGCAAAGCCTAGTGCTGGCACAGGAAAGGGGTGGACGCTGGGTCAAGCACAATCACTCCGGAGAGTGAAGCGTGTGCTTGAACTCTAAAGCTAGGGCTGGTGGGATGGAAGGAAGGGACGGGCGTGAGGGTCCACAATTCCACTCCACAAGTGTTCGTCTCGTCGTCTCTTTTTTATTCGATCTCTCCTCTATCGCCTTACTCTCGTTCACTACACGTCTTGCGCACAGAATCGCTTGCATGAGACGTACATGTGGTCTCCGCTGACTGTTCTCTGGCTACCTGTCCAGATACGGTCGTCTTTGAAGTACCTCGACTGGATGTGGCTTCCTTGAGCTTCATGACATGAGCTTCTCGTACACATCAATGAAAAACCACAGCAAATCTATTTGCGGAATTCGCTTCACACTCAACCTCAAGTTTCAATGGTTTCGCAGCCTAATCTGGATCCGAGATCGCGAAAAAGTCGATTATCATCATTCAGTGCCTAATTTCCAGTCGAGCTTGTGACGCCGACTGCAGCGCCACCATCTCGCGGTCATTTTCGTTCGCGGCACCGCTCCCCCACGATACAGCGGTTCTCGCCACCGACTTGAGTGAGCGTTCACTGTTTCTCCTGCTGCAGACCTCGAAACACGTGCTTCTCCGCGGAGATCGCCAGTCGATGCCGATTGTGACCTACTACTCTGTCAGCGATGGCAAGTGAGATGAAACCGGCGATGTGGCAGCCAGTGAGTGCAAGCTTCCAGAGGCGGCGCTCGCCGTTCTTTCTGTTACCTTAGTCAATTTTTTGAGGCCGACCTGCCATCGCGACCTCGAATGCTCTGGGGAGGTCTGACTCTGGAAATGGAGAGGAGCTTCGAGTTTGCATTGTACTCCATGTTCCCCGAGCTGTTGAGGATTTCTCCGGAAGCGTCGGCGGTCGGAAAGCCCTCGTTTCCCGTGAGTGCACAAGCCTGTGCCTCACTGATGATGGAAACTCTCACGTGGGGCGGGGTGAGGTAAATATTCAAGCGGCCGCCGATGAGCATACGGATCGTTGTTGAAAAGCGCGTGTTGGTTTTCATCACTTGTGGGGGCTGCTTTTCGACGATGAAAGTGCCGGTGATGAATGCTGACAGCAGCTCTCGAATGCGAGTTTCATGAGTTGCGAACGCGTCCTTCAATTCTGGCGACATCCCGAGGACTTTGCTCGCCGCGTGATTCAATCTTTGTGCAAGCTCCAAATTTTGCCAAATGACTTCTACTGTGATTTCACAGACGTCCTGAATCCTCTCTAGCCGGTTCTCTATGCTAAGTCCGTTTGCCGCCAGTTGCTGCGCGCGATGCCACTCGGCGATGTTCTCTCCGAGCAGTATGCGTTCGATGTGGACCATTTGAGCAATAATGTCTGGAAGAAGTGAGGCTTGCTTCGAGGATTCCTTTATAAATGCAATGAACAGCCCATCTCGGGCTTCAAACGGCCATTGGAGAAAGCGGTCGATGATTACACTCAACGTTGTTCGGAAATTCGCGTTGGGGCATGATTTCGTACTCACTGTTCAGGTCCGTGATCCGCTCCTGCAGCAGAGCCGCGTTCCGAGTGCATTCCTGCTGCGCGACCTGTACCCATTCCATCGAGTTCCCATGTTGCAGATGCGGATCGCTTTTACGGAGCTCCTGGATTTGGTAGATTACACTCGCGAGGTCCTGCTCTATTTGTTTCGCGAGCTCATCCAGAGCCAGCGTCTGCTGTCGAACTTTCTCGATATCTTGGACAACGGGGAAAAGTGGGTCGTCTATCACATTGTTCGACCTCGGCGTCTCCACCATTTGTTGTGGATTCGCGGGCCACGCAGCCATGTCCAAATTCTGCGAAATGAAGTAACTCAGTCTTTGCTTTGACACGCCCCCTTTCGCGCTACCACATCCGTGACTTTTGCCTCTGAGTGTTGTCACTGATTTCCATGCGTTGGTAAAAAAGCCGAGGCGGCAAACGGGAGGCTGAAGCTCCATGGTCTACTACTCTGAGAGGCTAGCTTCTCCGGATTCTGACGAGCTGCCCGTGTGTCCAAGTGCAGCCGCATTATCGAAGGAGATTCGGAGTTCTGGCATTAGGGATCAATTTTGGAAATTTCGATGCGTGATGTCCGCATCGCCCGATCGGATAGGAATTGGCGCCCAATAAAGACCGAGATGTGGCTTCCATCGAGTAAGACCTCCCCAGAGCATTCGAGGTCGCGATGGCAGGTCGACCTCAACAATTTGACTTTGTTTTCCGGCTGAACCTCTCAGCCAGCCCTCAGGAGTGTCCCGGAATCACCTTTCGGTATTGCTTCAGTAACACTCCCTATCGCCTCGCAAAGCCCATTGCGGGCGGTGGGCTTGGGTCTTAAGATGGTTCAGATTTGATTCCGATATAAATTGAATCCTCTTTTTACCTATCAAGAAACCGCCTGATTCTAAAAGCATTGCCTTCAGTGTAGAACCCAAATCGAAGTCGGGTGCACAGAAGCTGCGTCTGAAACTTGATGCTCATCTCGGCATACTAATCGCCTGTAAGCGATGCATCCGAGTCGAACAATGCACGATGAATTAGAGGCTTGAGCGATGTGCATCAGCTTTGTGGCTCGCTCACGCTTTTGAAGCGACAGCCTCGATCGATACGCTATCTGCGTTCATTCGTGACTCCGAATTCGAGGTTCTGTGAATTCAGCTTCCTTACTGTGTTTTTGATATTCGCCCAGGGTGCTAGCCGCGAAATCCATGATTGAGAACAATCCAGATGATTAGTCAAGGGTGAGCATTGGAGCGGCCTCTGATTCTTCGATAGATCATTGCGTTTGCAATAGAGCTACGCTCTGACATCGTCATCTGGAAGTCTCTCTCCGGAGAATTGATGCGCAATCGGTTCAATAACGCTTCGAAGGGATGCCGTATCACGAGGAACGCGATGGCGAGAACTTGCCTGATCATGATCACGTTCTCTCCCAAGGGCAGTTGGAATTTGGGTGTCCAGAAAGCATCAAATCTGAAACCCCCCATTCTTCCCATAAACTCAGTGATCTCTACACTGTGCTGCACTGCGACACCGAGAGAGCCGACCATGGGTAGCGTTTCTGTCATGGCCTATCGGCCGGTCACTGCTCATGTGGCTCAAACGTGCACATCGCTGAGGGATCGTCTTCGAGGAGTAGAAAGCTCGCTTCACGTTCCGGGCTGTAGGATTAGGCCTCTTAGGGCTTCGTCGCGCTTCCGTTGCTTTAGCGACAGTTAATTGGCCCGAAGGTTGTTTGGCGAAGACGTTTGGACGCATTACAGGCAGGCAACTCAATGCTTGTACAGCCAACGTAATCAAGATGCCCATCGGAATGAATACGCAGATTTGGAACAAAGACTGCGCAGCTAGTCGAAGGGCTCCCGGTGTGACGGACGCAATACCAAACGAGCTATAAAACTCGAGTTCCCGTCCCCTGGGTGGCGACAGGGGGGGTTTCAGAGGCCACACCCCACTACCTGGGCAAAGAACTCTTCCCGTGGTGTCCGATGGGATTTCCCCTCCTGCCATGATAAAAAAAATGGTCAGCTTGATTCCTGAGGGAATCCATCTGAGATCCATTGGAAGATTCAGGTTTCCAGTGGCGCGGAATGCTGCTTTCAATCGATTTTGAAGATGACTTCTGATTGCGCGAACGACAATCGTTGGTAACTTTCTCATGAAGCTCCAAAAGGGAACGAGGTTGCGCATTCCATTATGCAGGTTTTCCATCGAGCTCACCTTGCCGGTAGAGTTCTGATTGAAAAGGCACGAGAGCGCCGATTAAATGACTCACGAAATTCAGCGACAACATACGGAGATTGCTCGACTGCATCGAATCAAGGACGCGGGCTCATTTCACCTCGACACATGATCGATTTGTTAGAAAAGTGTCCCGGGGCCCAGGTGTCTGGAATGTATCGAAGAGCCCCAGTGACGACCCGATACCAGGAGTGTTTTCATCTGATCCAAAAGGTGGATGATCCGAGTTCCCACTGTACCGTCGACTCGGTCAGACCTTTGGACGTACAGGGTGTATGGTTTGAGCTGCAACATTCTGTAATCCCTGTTTCGAGCTGTATCCAGCTCAAACATTATCCGATCGGGGCAATTTGTTCCATCGAAAGTTCTTGAAGAGGCTCATCTTTCCTTTCTCCTTTGAAGTACACACCCTGTATTCCATGGATTAGGATGTTCCGAGACTCTCTGGGAGGGCCGTTCGTGAATTCCCGATTGTTGTGATGAATTCTCGAGGCTCTTGGAGAGTTTTCGAGTCATAGAGAGATTTGGGCGCGCTTCAGCAGCGTTGTGAGTCAACGCCCATCCTCCTCCGGGATAATGTGGCAGTATCATATTTCGGAATCCGGGAAGGATGAGAGAGGGGCAGGATGAATAGCTGAACAGTTCCATTCAACGTCGAACGCTCGAAGGCAGAATTCTCGAGGAAAACGTTCGGCAAGGCAAGCAGAGCACACTGCAGGCAACCGAATAAACCGTTCAATACTTGAATCAAACGGAACATATTCAAGTGTCACCGATGAGAACGAGAGGATGAGGCATGCAAGGGTTCGGATCTGGGGTTTCGTTGGCAGAGATGCGCAACTGCTCTTCGGGCAGTGTGTCCGGGGTGTCACAGTTCGGGGCTGCTGCACGGGAAGTTCAACGCCTCGTGCCCTTATTCGAAGTATTGAGAGAATCATTCAGAAGACGACTGAGCGGCTAGCGATACAACGGACTGAAAAGCCTCTCTCTGTATTTTTGGTGAGGAACGAGCTATAAACTTACATAATCGCTCACACTACGGAGTCGCTTTCGACGAATATGTGAGACATATGGAGATCGACACATCAGGTTTCTTCCCTGGTCGCGCAAGTTTGATTGAAAAAGAATATATGACAAAAATTTTACATCCGTCGATTCTAAACTACAAGTTAGACTAGAATACATTATATACATCGTCCTCATGGTGAAGTCCCTTGTTGCCAATTCTGCTGATGAGGTTCATCTGATCGGCGGCGTTTCATTGACTCACCACCGTTGAGTGCAAACATCCTGCAAGAAAATATTTATACATTATACTCATTGCAAAGACCATCCTGAGATCCTCTCGTTGCTTGATGTCACCCAGGATGATGGACGCTTCGATGTGCTGTTCAATATCAGAGAGCGACTTTCGCAAGAGCTCCAGTCTCCATTCAAGATGCCGAGCGCTTTCCAGACAGGATAGGCTGTCGTGGAGTACGTCGAATGATGGAATTCTTCGGAGAAGTGACCTCAATCTGGTGTAGAGAAGTTGGGCATTGGGAACAACTCACTGTAAATTTTGATCCGCGGAGCTACCGTCGTGGCTCGAGGGGTACATCCCCGTTTCAGAATGGCCATAAAACGGTTGCGGGGTGGGAGGATTCGAATACGACGGAGAAGCTTGCAGAAGTTGATTCACGAGCGTGGACTTGATATATCCACTCTGGGGCGCCACGAGAATATTGCTAGGGGTGTAGTACTTCACGAACGCTTGGTCTCTTGGTATGTCGGGATACAGGTACAGCAAAGTCTGCAAAAATCAGAGGAAAATTCATGATGAGATCGTCGACCACAAAACGCCCCACGTGGGAGAGAACCTTTAATGATTGGCAAAACTCTCACCGTCAAGTCGGAGATGCGATCCGCCAGACTCCGGATCTGGAAATCCCGAGCCGTGAATGGGTGCACCATGAGGACATTCTTCTGGCCGTCGCACTCGTACACCCAGGCGATGGAAACTCCGCCCAGCTCCGAGTCTGAAAATCGCAGAAGGAACGTTCCATCTGGCTTCTTCTTGAGGATAGCTTCGGTTTCGTGACGCCCGATGAAGCCCATGATAGCGCCGTCGTTCCACAGAGCACGGAGGTGTTCGCGTGTGACTTTCATGACCGCGTAGAACCACTCCCAGAAACTGAAAGTCCTATCTGGGAGGAGTTCCTTGCAGAACAGGGCCCATGAGATCTTCCGGGCTCCACAGTCCAGGGGCAAACTCGGATCTCTGAACGCTTTAGTCGCGAGCAGATGGAGGTTACTTTCAGAAAGCTCTCTTCCCGTCGCGGAGCGGAACTTCATCGACAAGACTCGGGCTAAGCCGCTCCATGGGACTGCCTCAGGCACCACGAACGGAAGCCGCCGCGGGACCGAGAACGCGTTGTCCCAAGTGACGGTCGCCCACGCATCGGGCTCTTGATTTCCGTGCACGATCACGACCACGGGTAGGGATTGCGTCCTGACCGCGAAGCTCATGTTGCCGACTTTGACGACGGCTTGGAATAGGAGACAGAATTTCTCATCCATGACGCTTTCGGTCCCCTTTTTCTCGGCCCGCTTAATCTTCCGCAAAGACATGTTTCGGAAGGAAATGGAGAGGAGCTTCGAGTTTGCATTGTACTCCATGTTCCCCGAGCTGTTGAGGATTTCTCCGGAAGCGTCGGCGGTCGGAAAGCCCTCGTTTCCCGTGAGTGCACAAGCCTGTGCCTCACTGATTATGGAAACTCTCACGTGGGGCGGGGTGAGGTAAATATTCAAGCGGCCGCCGATGAGCATACGGATCGTTGTTGAAAAGCGCGTGTTGGTTTTCATCACTTGTGGGGGCTGCTTTTCGACGATGAAAGTGCCGGTGATGAATGCTGACAGCAGCTCTCGAATGCGAGTTTCATGAGTTGCGAACGCGTCCTTCAATTCTGGCGACATCCCGAGGACTTTGCTCGCCGCGTGATTTAATCTTTGTGCGAGCTCCAAATTTTGCCAAATGACTTCTACTGTGATTTCACAGACGTCCTGAATCCTCTCTAGCCGGTTCTCTATGCTAAGTCCGTTTGCCGCCAGTTGCTGCGCGCGATGCCACTCGGCGATGTGCTCTCCGAGCAGTATGCGTTCGATGTGGACCATTTGAGCAATAATGTCTGGAAGAAGTGAGGCTTGCTTCGAGGATTCCTTTATAAATGCGATGAACAGCCCATCTCGGGCTTCAAACGGCCATTGGAGAAAGCGGTCGATGATTACACTCAACGCTGTTGTGAAATTCGCGTTGGGACATGATTTCGTACTCACTATTCAGGTCCGTGATCCGCTCCTGCAGCAGAGCCGCGTTCCGAGTGCATTCCTGCTGCGCGACCTGTACCCATTCCATCGAGTTCCCATGTTGCAGATGCGGATCGCTTTTACGGAGCTCCTGGATTTGGTAGATTACACTCGCGAGGTCCTGCTCTATTTGTTTCGCGAGCTCATCCAGAGCCAGCGTCTGCTGTCGAACTTTCTCAATATCTTGGACAACGGGGAAAAGTGGGTCGTCTATCACATTGTTCGGCCTCGGCGTCTCCACCATTTGTTGTGGATTCGCGGGCCACGCAGCCATGTCCAAATTCTGCGAAATGAAGTAACTTAGTCTTTGCTTTGACAAGCTCCCTTTCGCGCTACCACATCCGTGACTTTTGCCTCTGAGTGTTGTCACTGATTTCCATGCGTTGGTAAAAGCCGAGGCGGCAAACGGGAGGCTGAAGCTCCATGGTCTACTACTCTGAGAGGCTAGCTTCTCCGAATTCTGACGAGCTGCCCGTGTGTCCAAGTGCAGCCGCATTATCGAAGGAGATTCGGAGTTCTGGCATTAGGGATCAATTTTGGAAATTTCGATGCGTGAGGTGCGCATCGCCCGATCGGATAGGAATTGGCGCCCAATAAAGACCGAGATGTGGCTTCCATCGAGTAAGACCTCCCCAGAGCATTCGAGGTCGCGATGGCAGGTCGACCTCAACAATTTGACTAAGGTAACAGAAAGAACGGCGAGCGCCGCCTCTGGAAGCTTGCACTTACTGGCTGCCACATCGCCGGTTTCATCTCACTTGCCATCGCTGACAGAGTAGTAGGTCACAATCGGCATCGACTGGCGATCTCTGCGAAGAAGCACGTGTTTCGAGGTCTGCAGCAGAAGAAACAGTGAACGCTCACTCAAGTCGGTGGCGAGAACCGCTGTATCGTGGGGGAGCGGTGCCGCGAACGAAAATGACCGCGCGATGGTGGCGCTGCAGTCGGCGTCACAACTCGACTGGAAATTAGGCACTGAATGATGATAATCGACTTTTTCGCGTTCTCGGATCAAGATTAGGCTGCGAAACCATTGAAACTTGAGGTTGAGTGTGAAGCGAATTCCGCAAATAGATTTGCTGTGGTTTTTCATTGATGTGTACGAGAAGCTCATGTCATGAAGCTCAAGGAAGCCACATTCAGTCGAGGTACTTCAAAGACGACCGTATCTGGACAGGTAGCCAGAGAACAGTCAGCGGAGACCACATGTACGTCTCATGCGATTCTGTGCGCAAGACGTGTAGTGAGGCGAGAGAGGAGAGATCGAATAAAAAAGAGGCGACGAGACGAACACTTGTTGACCCTCACGCCCGTCCCTTCCTTCCATCCCACCAGCCCTAGCTTTAGAGTTCAAGCACACGCTTCACTCTCCGGAGTGATTGTGCTTGACCCAGCGTCCAGTCCTTTCCTGTGCCAGCACTAGGCTTTGCAAATACCCGCATTTTCAAATGACCGCGGTTATAACCGCAAATAACCGCAAGCCATTCAGAGAGTAATCCTGGGCATGGCTGGGATTGCAATACGTTTCATAGCGATAACGTCGGAAACCAGATGATTCCATAGACATAGAACCGACAACTTAGTTTTTCGAAGCCTCACCCCATATCCTCGGCATAGATGAAGCGAAAATAGGCAGAAATACGACAGAACGAACGAGTGAGTATGCTTCATAGTGAAGCGACCTCGCCCAAGGGACGTTAAGTTCAACGTTAAGAAAGCATCAGCTTATAAGAGATACTGGACAATATATGTACACAGCGACTGCGGCACATGGTGGAGAGACTAGTTCTCTGTAACACAGTTTTCGCTTCACGAGAGCTCGTTCTGGAATGCTTTTCAACAAAGAAATTCATCATCGAGCGTGCTTGGTTCCATGCTAGCACGGTCCTCCCCCAACAAGAATCGAAGCGGACTGATGTCTCTTTCGATCTTTCAGACATCGGTCGAGAAGACGGCCATGACCGCCCCCGGCTTTATGAAGCCTGAATTCTCGTGCCAAGTTCAGTATTCTGTCGATCGCGGTAAATGGAATCCCATGAGATGTTTTCCTAGAAGTGGAATATTTTCATTGTGGCTCCTGTGAGTTGCCGAGATACGCTCTCGATAGCTCGCGGTGGAATAACCGCTGCGAAGCCTAATCGCGAGTCACGAAAGTTTCGACACAAATGCATAATCTAGAACGACGTAGATAACTTGTATTGAAGAGCCTCCCATCCGATGAATATAGTCAGAAACTTCGGGTCCAACCTCCCGCGTTGCTCTCAGATTTCTCGATGTCCTGGTTCCCTTGTACTTCTTTGGGAACCAGTCTCAAACTGTCAATGCCCTCCTGAATGTCATCCCTCAAGCTGCTTTCGGCTCTGAGATCATCGTTATCTTGGAGGACTCCATCACTATTCTTCAATGGATGCCTTAACATGCGGGTGCGTCGCACATTATAACTACTTTCACTGTGCTTGGTTTCTCGATCTCACCGGATGCGTAGACCTTCTGTCTGGAAGATTGAGTCCACCGCGTACAGTGCTCTCTCATGGAGTCATTGGGCGGCTTGTTAATGGAAACATCAAGAGGCTGCAGCTGATGTGTGAGATCTCCAGGAATGATTGCTGACCGACTAAGTTCACCTACTTGCTCCGGGAGCGACGGCCTATCTTTCCCCCAGGACCTTAGGACCTCGTTCGAACGAGTCTCAGCAGATAGCGGAAACTGCGTTACAAGATCTCTGAGGTTGAGCTCCATGGCTGCGGAGCCACAGAATCGACTACGAAAGACTCGAAATGGGACCGCCAGGGTCTTCATAAAATTACGAAATCGATTCGAGTCCAGATACGATCTGATTACTAGCCTCAACACGATTCATTCTCCGGACCCTCCTGGAAAATGCAGAGAAACGAATCCTTGTGTGTTTTTTGAGACCCTCATCAATGCGTGTGCTTGATTCCCGATCCTGATCCCGATGGAATGGCATGGAAAAGTCGATTTAGCCCAGTTAGAGCCGTTTCCGATGGGGTTCGACCAACCCTCTCCGACCCTTCCCTTTGTTTTCCGGCTGAACCTCTCAGCCAGCCCTCAGAAGTGTCCTGGGATCACCTTCCGGTATTGCTTCAGTAACACTCCCTATCGCCTCGCAAATCCCATTGCGGGCGGTGGGCTTGGGTCTTAAGATGGTTCAGATTTAATTCTGATACAAATTAAGTCCTCTTTTTACCACATAAGAAATTTTTGTTGTCGGCCGGGGATCGAACCCGCGATTGCTAGATTAGCGTGGCACCTAAGGCGTTGGTTTATGCCACACGGCGAACGAGCCGATCCGACCCTTGCCTGTCGTTTCCTGCAGCGAACATGTGAGAGTTCCACTCGAAAACAACACAGGGACGTTTGGCCGATTCCGATACTGACTGAGACGATCATTGATTTCGTTACCTAGAACCCAAATCGAAGTCGGGTGTACAGAAGCTGCGTCTGCAACTTGATGCTCATCTCGGCATACTGATCACCTGCAAGCGATGCATCCGAGTCGAACAATGCACGATGAATTAGAGGCTTGAGCGATGTGCATCAGCTTTCTGGCTCGCTCACGCTTTTGAAGCGACAGTCTCGATCGATACGCTATCTGCGTTCATTCGTGACTCCGAATTCAGCTTCCTTACTGTATTTTTGATATTCGTCCAGGGTGCTAGCCGCGAATTCCATGATTGAGAACAATCCAGATGATTAGTCAAGGGTGAGCACCCTAGTTCGTCCGCCGTTTCATGAGTTGCTGCATCTTTGAACACCGGAAATTCGTTCTTCGAGCACGGAAATTCTCGAGGAGCTCCAATGGCTCAATTCGTCGAAGAGGGTGCCGTTCCTTTTCCGTTGGAGGGCAACGCGGAGACCAAACAGATTCTCGCGGATGCATTCGAGCGGAGAGATGCTTCGAATCAAACGCCGGCGGCATCGAAAAGTGAGTCGTTAGCATGTGTCACACGTGGAGACCGCCTGCTTCACCCGCTGCGGTTCGGCGTTGTGCGTCCGAAGTTCTGAAGCGCTTGCAGGTTTATGGCGGAAGACCTGCGATCAGCCACTGCCTGGCCGAACTCGAGAGCCAAACGCAACAGAACATCGCATCAATGGATTAGATTCGCTTCCCCGCCGCATTTCTCTGATTCTGGTTTGTTGGCGTTTACAATCAGATGATAATAGCCTATCGCTGATCGATCCAGCACTCCCTCAGTGGCCGTAGGTGCAAATTTTATCTTCGAGAAACTTTTCTCACGCGCTCGTAAGAATCGAATCTTGACTCTAGGAAACCATTTTTCAATCCGTGTTTTCAGACGTAATTCCTCAGAGATTGTTACGATTCAGTTGACGGACTACTTCGATGATGATAGTTTTCAGATCGGTTGAATCAGTGGTCGCGTCAGAAAAGTCATCTCTTTCTGGCTCGGTCCAAGAGACGATGAACCGAGCATCTAACCAGTCAAGCAAGCAGCCACGGAACCAACCGCCCGCTGATTCTTTCGTTCGAAGAAGCTCGGCTATACCCTACCCAGAGGGGCTGAATACTGCGAAATGTTTCGACCCCGAAATACCACACAAACCATGAGTTCCCTCTGTAGGCCTGAGGAGCGCTGAAAACGTAGCATAGAAGGCGGCTCGACATAATCGACGTCCGTCCGAAAGCTCCAATGAAACAAAAGTAATTAGTACGACGGCGGACATAGAGGTGATTTGCGTTCCTTTCCGAGGAACGGCAAACCCGGATCGAATGCTCGAAAACTTCCCGACCACCGAAACGTTCATACATATCGCTGCCTACCAAAACATGATGAGCTCACGAATGCCTCCATACGAGCTGACAACATGAAAGAAAATGCCGGCAAATGTACATCAGATACGCGTCGCGACACGGTTTAACCGAACGTATCTCATCGCTTGCTTTCCATGAGGTTGATCGCCACTCGAAGACTTATCCATCGGCCAGCTCGCGGAACAATTCACTGATTATCGGCGATATTCGTCAACTGGATGGAAAGGCGGCACCAGCGCGTTGCCACGACCGCACACTCGGAGTCCGCACTCTCCTCCCGATTATGAGCGCTTTGCCTCCGGAACCTACTCCGGACGCTCCGCCCCCTGTTCTGAATTTCATATACGACCTGTATATATCCGTAATTCACCCCATTGAGAATGGGGCAGGAAAAATCCAACGTTAACCTGCAAATCGTAATCAGGCTAAACACGAGGCCAGGGCCGGTTATCACAGCGGAGGGTTCGTCCGACCCGACTTCTCGCAATTCGGGTGTTGGGATCGTCATGGCTGACCGAGAATTGGCGGTCGTCTGCTGATCTTGATCGGGAGGAAACCGATGGACCGATCTGGCTCCACCATTGGCCAAAGGGAACTTCGTAGCCTTGGCGAGCTTGTTAAAGAAATCACCTCCGTCGACTTGACAGGATGTGACCGCGGCGAAAAATAACTCTCCCGCAACATGACGATCCTCAGCTTGCCAAGCAACTGAAGTCAGGCCACTTCAGCGTGAACCCTGCACTACAGAAGAACACGGGGTACCGGCGGGACCGCCACGCTAGGGCATGCAGATTTCGCGATCTGGAAAGAGTCAGCCGGTAACGAGGATCGAACCTGCGACCCACCAGTCGTGACAACTCCTCGAGGCCCTTCAGGAGTCTCCGAGGTAACGGGATTACCTTCCTGGACTCCCCCACAGTGAATAGGGCTCGCGATTCCTTCAGCGTACGAGTACTACTCCTCCGTCACTCTGTTTCCATCTGTCCTCCTCGACGTGAAGAGATATTCCGCCGAGTTTTGCAGAAATCAGCCTGGAAGCCCGCCTCTTGCAACGATCATGTTGCTCAGTAAAATTCTGGAGTGTCGCTTTTTGGCTCGATCCTCCGATTAGGAGGATACGCATCTCGGAGTGCCACCGTGTATAAAGTCGAGTTAGAAGAAGTCCTGCAGACCGGGTTCAGATACACCCTCAACCGAACCATCCGAGCTGCAGTTCCACGCAAGTTTCCAGTCCTGAGGGGCGATTGTCACCAATTTCCGCCTCAACCTCCGGAAGCCAAAACTCGGCTCTCCGTGAGGAGATTCCGCGCGCTCGAGAGCTCTGCTCAAGACAGACAGTCGTTTCCGAGAGAGGCTGATTGTTGTAGAAATCATGTGGCTTGTGGGGTCAAAGCAGAACATGCTCTTTTTACCGCCCTTTCCCACCAACGGCTGCCGCCGGATCGAAACGAATCACTGGATCCCTGCGTACTTTTTCAAGTGAGAGAGCTGAAATCGAGATTCAAAACGATCGACGATCAGAGATTATGGTTATCCTGGAAAATGGAGCGGAAGGAGTTCGGCGCATGTAGCCCTGACCCTCGCATGTTATTTTTGAAGGGGATCCCAGCAGACTGAAGCTTGCAAAGACCCCATCGGTCTTGAGGGGCCGAAGTGCGCGCCGATACACTCAGATATCCTATCCGAGCTGAAGAAATGTTAACCAATCGAAGACATACAAGAAATATCTCATATTTTTTTTTCGTTTGATCGGGATTCCATGCCGGCGCTATCATATGTTTCAATTGATTGGACGACCCCTGCACCCCGATCATCCAGGGATCATTCTCCCAGCAGAATCCTATCTCCCTTCTTGAGCTGATTTCATTACATACATGTTTGTTCTGTCAAGTGTGTATCAGTGTGAAATTGGGAAAGGGCGGGCTGTTCGAGCCAGCGTAAGGGCGATTGTCTCGATATTCAGGTGTATCGTTCGCATCGACGCATCATTGACCCCCATGTATGTAAAATAATCTTCGCCCCGCTCAGAACGATTTTTTCAATTCCTTCGCACGAGACCGTACGTTACCAATGGGAACTGACACGGGATGCGATAATACGACTTATCAGATTGGGAGATCCGTACCAGTGATCTCGACGTGTTGCCGGAACCAATGTGTATCACGCTTCCCGACAGTGGTCACCTCTGCTCAACCAGATTCCAGGGTGTGAAGTCTTAGAGCCGTGAAGCGGGCACCCCTCGCTCCGAGTTAATGAGCAATCAAGGTGATGCTACACTCATCGAAGGGGCAATACATTTGAAAACTCATGATCATGGAAGCTCACGTATTTTGTGGCCATCGGAAACACGAGTCCTATGCATTGATCCACGAAGGGGTCTCGACGATTGATGAACACGGAGACGTACTTCGGGAGACATCTTTCGACATGATCGGAACAATGATCGGACGATTGCTTCCATGACTTCTTCACATCACTATGCGTCAACACGATGGGATCGGCGAACGCTCCAATCGGGCCCGGCAAGGAGCTGCCCAGTCCATGACTATATATCTTGATATGACGCTTCTTGACAAGTGGCCATTCCGGAAACTGCCTCAGAATATAAATCCAAGACCCCCTACTGACACAGAGAGTATAAATGAGATCGGAGCATCCCTTCTCAATTTAGTTGGCAAGAGTATCATTTCGAACACACCGTGGTTTCCCTATTCCGGCCTGAAACGTCACCGAAGCTTCCGGGGGTTCGGTCCGTTGGGGAGAATCGCAGGAAGGCATCAGCGCATGTTGAAGGCACCAAGAAAGTACTGTTTTCCTCGCAGCCAGAAAATACACCTCATTACTATTTTCATTTAACCAGAGCTCTGATTGAAGCAATCGAAAAGTTCTGCACGACCCTCAAAAAACTGGCAGTCTTCAGACCTCAGTCTTTATTCGGAGCCCCGATAGATAACACCGCCAGGACGAATCGAATTACCTTTTCATATTGCTGTCTGCTGATTGTTAGACACGCTATTCAATCATAGGGATCACCGTCTTGCGATTACGGATCCTTCTCGGCTAAGGAGGACCTTCGAACCCCGCCCTGACCATCAAAGAAATGGAAGACTCTACGGACGTCTCTCATGGAAACTTTTGGAATGGCCTTCATAGAGCTGGCCTCTCAAACAAGAGGAATATTTGGCTGCCTCGTGACCTCACTGATCGCCAGCCCGGAAGACGTATGGAAACGTGCGGTACTCTCCTCCGGAAGTACGCCAATGAACCGTTTTTGAAGTGACTGATACTCGGCGATGAAAAGTGGATACTCTACAGCTGTGGTTCCCAACCGGGGGTCCGCGGATCCTGGGGGCTCCGTCCAGCCTTTCCGAGGGCGCTCGAAGCGATCAATCGCTTCCCAATAAATCGAGTAGAGATCAACGTCGGACCAAACGTGAACCACCTCACTCACTGATTCTTGACACAGCATCTATAATCCGCTAAACTCTTTCACCTCCTGACGTTTCACTCGTGAATCAGTATTCCACTGGCTCCTAGTATTCCCTTGTTCTATTTTTTTCGCGTCGCAGAACTTGCAGCTCAGCAGAACTTGGCGGAGTTTCACTGGGATTTGCTGCCACACCCAGGTTACAGTCCCTACCTTGCACCGTCAGACTATCACTTGTTTCGATCTCGTCAAGACTCTCTTGATGGAAGAATATTCGTTCATTTGCTGAACAGCTTCAAGCCTGTGGGTCGATGCGGCCGCGGACAGCAACCACGACCCACCGAACCTTTGTTATTCTGGAAGAGGGGTTTGGCTGTTACGAGGAATCTGCTTTCCGTTTCCGCTCATTGCTGACACGTGTATTTGGAAACCTTTGTATTTCGTGTAATGCACTGAGTCTCTGAATTCAATTTCCATGACTAAAAGGGGATCATCCGGTCTCAGGAGGGATCGAGAAGTCTGGTATTCTTAGATATTCCCGACGATAGAAGCGTCGTTCTCCGTCCTCAGAGAGAGCCCTATGTAGCCTCTATGGCGTTCAAGGCCGGACTCGCGAAGCCTCGGTGTGATCGACATAATGCGTTTGAGGTCGTTCCTCACTTTGATTGAGCTTCGATAGCATATTCATTCCGCAAAAGCTTTCCTCATACCCTTGGTGGGGAAGCCATCCAGATGAGATACCTCACAAGATGATTCAATGCGTCTGATGTGTGTGGGAGCAATGTAGATCTAAAAATCGGATGGGGAACGGAGACTCTAACCCACCCCATACTTTGAACTTGTATTTCCATGACTTCCCCACGCTACCACAGGAAATGCTGTCTAGGCACTAGGGCCGACATCAAACTCCCACAGGAGCTAGAATAGCTGCCAAACGACGACTGGATAGTAAGTGCCTTCGACGCAGACGACGCAATGACGTAGCTGAAGAGAGAGTTTGATGGGAAAATACCCAAAACTGCGTCTTACGATCAGAACATTGCCCCAGATATGGGAAAACGCTGCGAGGATCATTGAGCCCACCGCTCGAAACGAATCATGGTTATGTTCGTCAGAAGATAGTGTGATCTTCTGCAGAGTCCCGACGACGAGCTTGGGATTTGTCCGCACGCAGTTCCGAACCTTGATGTTACGGCTGAGAACGCGTGGAAACAGGCTCGATGCGCCGATCCAAGTCTTTGGGTGCGAGTTCCTCGCTGAGCAACTTCAGATCTAGATTCGCGCAAAGCCTCTCAGCCCCTCGGAAGTTCGAAGACGGATGGACTCCTCTCACAGGCCAGCCTCGATCGAATCATCATCCTCACCGCGGAAATCAACGCTGCAGGCACGATGGCGCCCTGATGTCAGACACTGGGAACTCGAGCGGCTGGGAAGAGCCTGGAGAAGTGCTGGGTCGGACACGGGAGAGAACTTCAGGAACTTTTGACCGGTTCTGGCTGACTGCACAATTTGATATGACTCGAACCTGGCACAATGACTCATTTGTTATGATTTATTTGGCTTGAAGACTGTCCTCGGATGTCAAGCGGGGCAACGCGACATCGATTTTGGGCACCATGAGTGAAAAGCTGCAGGCAAGGTGGCGAGAGGCCTGAGAAAGTTGGGTTGGTTTCTGCTCCGAGTTTTTCTTAACCCTACCGGGAAATTCGGGTCAGAAACATCTTCGAGTGCGTTCATCCTACACAGCTGGGCTTGCGTACGAAAATCAGTGACGGAGTTCATGACGGACAACCAGGGAGACGTTTCCGTCGATCGAGCATTCCGATCCGAGCTCCCTGTTCGGCTGCCCAACTTTGAGGAGGCCTCAATACTGAGGCCATCGATGTTGGATGCACCATGGTCTGATAACTTCCGCAAAATTCGTTAGCCCGAATGTTCATGAGGGGTCACCCTGGGTGCCTGTAGATGCCAACATTCCCGTAAAAATGCTTGCTAAGAAGTCATGAGAATCGCTGGTGATTCGATGCAAGCCATAGTTAAGCAGACTGCGGATCGGTGTGTGGTGATCTCCAGTGAAACCGACGAACTTCATTCTCATGAGGAAACGCTCTAACTGCGGCTATTTTCTCTCAAATTATTGTTGGGAAGTCAGCTGCTCGGTGAATGACGCATTATCACGAATATTGTTATAGCGGATATGGTTACCTAGGATGAGCTCCAATCGTCCTCGATGTAACTGCCACAGTCACTCTCCGCATTCATCGTCGTACCTCGGGGCTGAGCAAAACGTCGGATTCCTCGAACTGCTTCCGGGTTGCGGGGCCTGCCCGGACCTGCTTCTTCTGTAGGCTCGTGGAAGAGTTTCCATTGAAATCCGGGCATTCTTCCAAGCGCGTTTGTAATTTAGAGGAACAGCGCGATCATGATTATGGGTTTGATCACACTCTGATCGTACCTGTCATCATGGCTTCAAACTTGTCTGCTTTGACCGGAAAATATCGAGCATTGAGACGCCAGATGTTCGATTGGAGGCTTTCCGGGATCGCTGATCAATACGCCGGAATCAGTTATTCTCCACATTCAGTGGCTGATGCGAAATTCGATACAATCGATTCCGAAAAGCAGGATCCTCGTCGGTGTGATCTCAGCTGGTACGAGATTCACATATTGCTGGAAAGTCGAATGTTCATTCCGGAAGGAAATAGCCTACAAAGGCACCGACAGGGTTTGTGAACTGTTCCCGCGGCAAGGACCGCGAGCGGAGCAGCCTAGAAGAGAGCCTGGAGAACGAAATGAAAGGATGACCAAGAAGTTGAGAAGAGCAAAGAACGTAGCTAGCGTAAAGTAGTTTAGCAGATCGCTGGCTTCGAGTGTCCTGGAAGTCATATCAAACGGAGGAAGCTCTCAGAATCCCCAGACACCCGAAGGCAGAGGAGAGAGTTTTAGAGGGTGCGAGCCCATATCTGGCCAGGAATGCCCGAGGATTCCTGGTGCGTGCGACATGCATTCTCCTCTCCTCCATGAAAAAAAAAATTGCCGGAAGAGACTCCCTCTAGCACATTAGATATTGGGTGAGTGCAAAAGTTCTGAGCGCTGAGCTTTGGCAGCTCATAACTCCGCTCCCAGTAGTCGCAGACAGATTATAAAATGCTCAGAATACGCGAAATTCAGTCAGCTCCCAGATTGCGTTCTGATTAATCAAACGGCCGGCCAACACCGACGGTTTCATTGAAAAGGTGGAAAATCGAAAAATCGCGATTTTTTCGATTCCGGCGAAACTGGGCATGTGACCCCCTGTTCTAAAAATAAAGCTGTTTCAAAAAAAAAATGTGAATGATCCGGCCGCTGCCAAGCGGAGATATCGGCTTCGTAAGTTTCGATTTTCAGCCCTCTCGATCTATGCCGAGTGAATAGAAAAAAAATGGGCCTTCTCCAAAAATGCTCCACCTTCCCCAAAAGACGAGACAATTTGAGATACTGAGGAGCACATTCTATAGCCGGGTTCAAGGTTTCAAAAACATTCGCTTGTTGGTTCAGATCTGGAACTATACAGCATCTGAAAGCGGACTGAATTTCGCGTGTTTTGAGTATTTTATCATCTCTCTATGACTCCCGGGAGCGGAGTTATGAGCTGTCAAAGTTTAGCGCTCAGAACTTTCGCACGCACCCAATACTTGCGCGGGAACGTTCCTGAGAGAGTTCCCAATCATCTGGCTGGAATCGTGAGAATTTTGCCTTCCACCCTGCCTGCAAACTCATTTGAGTGATACCTTGTTGTGTTTGATGAGTGAGCTCTGGCTCTGTAAGCAAGGTTCAAAGACAGTGGAACAGATAGAACTCCGATTCAGAGGTACCGGTTTTCGAGTTTGTGGACACACTTCGCAGCCAATCAGAGAGAAGAAGGGAATCGCGATGGTCTCAACCGAGAGGGATCACAACCGTCTGATCCATCTGATCGGGAGGAGAGCTCCAGGTGTTAGGATCGGCGTTTAGAATAAGGTCGTGAAGGCGATGCGAATGTCAAAGAGAACCGGTTAGGAAGACGCGATTCCCGAACAGTTTCCCAGTTCAGAGTGAAGTTCGTGGGAGACGATCTGAGAACCCTCGCTCTTGAGGCCGGCTCTGACGAGTAATCGTCAAGCTTCTAGGATATCGAGATCCGGGTGAAATCGCAGTCTCACCAGAGGGCATCGTACTCAAGTTCCTCGTTAATTTCCAGAAAGGGAGCGGACTGATGAGACGAACCCACAGATTTTCACACAACCCATGCGACAAGCCAGTGCTGAGAAGCCATTGAGGTAGTCCGACGTAGCTGATGCCTCCTCTCCTCCTAGATGATTCTGGAGGCTATGATTCTCAATCGATGATATCGATCACCAGATATGGTATCATTCACGGCGAGACGGATTTTCCATGACGCCCGATTCGCTCAAAGTGAAGTCGATCGAGGAGGCTCAATGCGCGCGTCTTGACTCCAGTTCACCGAAAGATGAAAGTTTCCCGAAACTGCTCGGGAATCGGCCTGGTGACAGCCACCGGGAGCTAGAGGGGGAGGCGTCTCATCAGTCCGCTCTCCTTCTGGGGATCACTGAGAAACTCCAGCATAGTGCCCTCAGCCTAACCCGCTGAATGTATCTGCGTGTCTTCATTCTTGAGATGAGGCGGAGGAAATCGATGCGGAGCGGCATGTCGATACCCTAGAAATCGAGTGTTCACTTGGCGAACTTCACCCAGATATCCAAGCTTCCTGACACCACAACGAGTCAACACATCGATTATTATGAGAGCTTGATGGGTCTCGCCTGCCACACTTGAGCCGCGGTCGTACTGGACCTGAGTCTTCATTGGTACCAATGTAGGGCAGCCATGATCAAAGCGAAGATACCGTTCGGAAATGCTAGGGTCCATCAGTGCCTTCGTCATGAAGAAACAGAGGTCAGCGGTCGTACACTGATGCTCGTTGAACAAACGCCCCGAACAGCTGTTGCTCCATTCAATACGGGTCTACAATTCTGCTACGGACGAAGTTCCAATACGTCGACCCACATCCCCGCCGCGAAGCTGTCATCTTTGAGTCGGAGGTTTCTGGAACTAACCAGAGTGTATGTTCAGATCGTTCAGCATGAGGAGCTCATTCAAGACGGAGGTTCGACCGCTCCCCCTTTTTTTACTCAGTCAGCTCTGACTTTGGCCCATCGCGGAAATCCTTCGTGGTGCAGGCCTTTCGTGAAGGATTCGTAGGGATTCGATTGCGCTTAGCGATGCGATTCTACGGGCTTGCATTCACCATTTTACGAGAGCAAAGTAGAGTAACGCGATGAGGGGGAAACGTATCATTACCGCGCGAGGGTTCCTACGATCGGCGAAAGGTGGGAATCCCACGAATATCCAAAATATGCCGTCAATGTCTGTGGAGCGCACAGTAATCAAGCAGAGCATTGGTAACGTCCGTCGAGGACGAGATTTGAAGGTCAACTTATATACTAGATTGAATTCCCCCATTCGACATTTCCTAGCGACGATGTTTCTTTCAGGAAGGACCGGCGGGGATGCGGCTCCAGAGGTCGCGGGCAGTTGTCGACAAACTCGAGGGGCTCGTGACCCCTATCGCGGCAGACAGATTCCGCGTGGATATCGAGAGCAATGTCGTTTAACAGCATCCCATGACCCCTGGCGTCGCCGCTCCATCCGGTAATCAATCCGAACGAGCCGCGGATGGAGGTTTTCCCGCAGCCCTGGACGATTTCTCCAAAAACGCTGAGCTTCGACGACGACTCCTCATTGAATCGCGCTCTGGGGGCCCGCTCCCGCCCGAATCAACCTCAAGTTCGACTTGCGTTCATCGATGCCTTCAACTTCTCGTGGTGATCCAACATTCGCAGCCATGACGTCATGCCCCTCTCCTTGAGCACTCGTGTGGCTGAGAGGAGGAAGAGGCAATCGTGGCAGCGGCGAGCACTGTGTGTGCTTTTGGGTGAGAGAGCAAGGCTGAGCGAGTCAGCCGACGATGTGAGTGTGTGATGGTGGCCTTCTCCTCTCTGTCTCTGGTGGCGCTAGCATTCGGTTCCAGGAGCTGTCTATGACCGCCTCGGCATAGAGCTCGGGAGGCGAGCCGCTCCGCTTTGTCAGGAATTCTTGGAAACGACTGCGTCATTCTCAGGACAGTCATCGCCCGAAGTAGCGGCAGCCACATGGAGGTGAGACAATCGGTCGAGACGGAGTGTCCCAATCCACAGACCGTTCTGGTAGCGTCTCAATGCTGGCCAAAGGTCTCTGCTGCAGAGCAGCAGCAGGTGCGTGTGGAAGTTTGATTTCGAGCTGTGTTCGAGAGCCGCTGGCCGAATCGCTGGCTGTTTGTGCTTGTACATGTGAGAGACAGACCGGTGAAGGAAGCATCCGTTACTTCCGCGATCTGCTCCTGTGTGGAAGGTCCAGAGAGGACGTCAAGGGCATTTCTAAAAGTGCTCTTCAGTCTCTCTAGGGGCTGGGTCATCCGCTGCCAGCCAGAGTGAATTGTTGGCAGAATCGATCTCGGGTTCTGGGCCGTTGACGCCAGACGGTGATCGTGTCATCCGAGAGATGTTGGCGCGGAGAGCCCAGATGACACCCCTGCTTGCCACTGACTCGAGTCCACCCTGCCGAGAGACTGAGAGAAAGACAACGGTCGAAGACGCTGCTTTACCAATTCATTGGAGTCACGAACAGCTCCTCTCACTTTGTGGCTCAGTGTACGTGTTGTTTGCATCAAACTGTTAACGGATCCCATGACATTGTCAGGGTCCCACCTGTGTCCTCCATGCCACGATTTTCGTCTTTCCGAGCGAGGGAAATGTTGGTCAGCTTCTCGGAGAGCTCCACTCTCTGATCTCGCTCGCCTCAGACATTGGAGTGTCAAGAAGGGGTGTCGGGATGATTGGTGCTCGCGCCCCAGCATGAGATCCCCGTTTCGCGTGTGTTCGAGGCAAACTCGTCGAAGCCTCAAAAATATAAAGGTTTCGCGTCTGCCCCAGCAGAGGAAATTCCTGGCAGGCCACAATCAACCGCTCCGCGTGCGATTAAAGCCGGAACGTTAGACTTTGCCAAACACCCTCCTTCGACAAAGCCGCTAGTAGCAGTCGCCGAATATACGTGTTGAGCCATATATCATCTGTAGTGGACGTGAAATCTCTGAAAAAAGACGGTTTCTTCACAGGCAACCGTCATGTCGAGCTGGGAACGCATTCAGCGCCTTCCAGAGCAGTTTCAGGAACAAACTCTCGCCTTGTACCGTGAAAATGGTTTCCCGTTCGAAGTGCGGAAAGCATTGTCGGATTGGATTGACAAACAGAACTGGCAATCGCTGATGTCGGAGAGCCCAGAAGTGGCCAATTACATGTCGTCCCTGGCTCAAGAATTTTTCTCTGTGCTCGAGGTGAGTCGATTGAGTGGAGGCGGACGAAAGGTCAACCGGATGCTCCGAGCCTTCCAGTCGGATGTCATCTCTTCAGTTACCTTCCTGCCGTTCATGCAGTTTCTCCACCGTATGGAGGAGTGGGGAGTTTCAGTAGCCTGTGTACAAATCCACACCACACCCCTGTCGTACCCCAAGTCAAACATTCATCGAAACTCTTACTTTGTAGGAGCGAGCCATCAAATCGCCTGATTTGGCCACCCGCCAGGAGCTCGGCAAGCACTTGAACTTGTTGAGGTTGAACTACGCCCCAGATCCGGCGTTCCTCATGCGCGTCTTGAGAAACTGCATCTTGTACGAGCGAAAAATATTCGGAAACTGTGATGAATCGCTCGCTCAGAGCGCAGCCCTCCTCAGGCCTGATCCGGCCCTGACGATCTTGCAAGACTTGGAGGAATCGCGTCGCGAGGGTCAGCTGCTAGAGGAACGAATCAAACAGATGCATGAGGTCGAAGAGGCGTTCGTGTTTCAATACCAGGATTTCCAAAAGCGGGCCGCGCATTTCCAACAGCTCCAGGCACTGAACCAGTCGGTCGAAACGGTTTCAACGAGCACAGCAGGAACTCGTCCAGTTTGAAAACGCGTACAGAGAGAAAACGAGGGAGCTGCACCTCGGAAGGATCGGCTTCCTCGAAAACCTCAGCAGTGAGTGAACACTCTCCCGCGGTTTCGGTGCGCCGACACACGATTCGGTTTCGGAATGTTCTGGAACTTTTCTCAGCTCAGCATTCCGATTGAGTTCAGCTCTCATTTTTCAGACAGCGTGAAGCGTCTCAACGATCTGAGGAAGCGGATCGTCGACAAACATTTGGCCGAGTGGCAAAGAGCGCAGCAGCTTGCCGGTAATGGTCAGCCTTTCGAGAACAACCTCAACGACATTCAGGAATGGTGCGAGGCTCTGGCCGAGCTCGCATGGCAAAATCTTCAACTTGTCAGGAGGCTGGAGTTGCTCATCACAAAAATGCCGACCACATCAGCGGCGTCTCTGATGGAGAAGTTCTCGACTTTGGAGTCAGAGATCAAGACGCTGCTAACTGCTCTTGTGGGCGGGACTTTCGTGATTGAAAAACAGCCTCCTCAAGTGATGAAGACCAATACACGCTTCCAGTCCACCGTTCGTCTCCTCGTGGGGGGACGACTCAATGTCCACATGTCGCCGCCGCAAGTGAGGGTCTCCATTATCAGCGAGGCGCAAGCGTCGGCTCTTGATCCCAACGTCGGGGAACCCCTGACCGAGGTCGCAGGAGAGATCTTGAACAGCATCGGAGCCATGGAGTACCACCAAGCCACGAGACAGCTCGCAGTCTCCTTCAGGAACATGTCCTTGAAGCGAATCAAGCGGGCGGAAAAGAAAGGGAGCGAGAGCGTCATGGACGAGAAGTTCTGTCTCCTTTTCCAAGCGGCGATCAAAGTCGCCGACATGACGTTCTCCGTCCAGGCGCGCTCCTTGCCCGTCGTGGTGATCGTTCATGGCAACCAAGAGCCCCACGCGTGGGCAACAGTCACCTGGGACAACGCGTTCTCTGAAAACCAGAGGAAACCCTTCGTCGTCCCCGAGAGAATCGCCTGGAGCAGGATGGCACAAGTTCTCTCGACGAAGTTCCGAGCGGCAACCGGCGCGGGTCTTTCAGAGAGCAATCTCCATTTTTTAGCAACCAAGGCTTTCCGCAATCCCAACTTGGGTCACGACAGCGGATCAAACATGTTGGCCTGGCCCCAATTCTGCAAAGAACCTCTTCCTGATCGAACTTTCACATTCTGGGAGTGGTTCTATGCCATCATGAAGCTGACCCGTGAACACCTCAAGCTGTTGTGGGTGGACGGAGCTGTTTGGGGCTTCGTCGGCCGTCGGGAAGCTGAGGAGATGCTGTTGAAGCGCTCGATCGGCACCTTCCTGTTGAGGTTTTCAGACTCTGAGTTAGGAGGTGTCACGATCGCATATGTCAACGAGAACGAAGGTCTCAAGGAGATCCTGATGATCCAACCCTTCACTTCGAAGGATTTCAACATTCGGAGCCTCGCCGACAGGATATCTGACCTCCAAGTAAGTTGATGTCGACGGTCGTACCCTTGTTTCCTGGACTCGGTACTTGGCGTCACTCCAGGGCCCTACTCCCAATCCGAACCCCGTCCGATCTTTTTTTCGCGATGTGTAGGGCTCTCCAAATCTGCTGTCAGAGTGTGCTCGCATTTCGGAGGCCGTGCACTATCAACATAGCAGCGTTGAAAACGGCTCCAGAGACCACGGAGAAGCGTGAAATCCTTGGATGACGTCATCCGACGAGAGAGTGATGTCACAGGGCTGGAGGTAACTCGCCGAGTTGGAAAAAGCTCACCATCATCTCCTCGCTTACAGAATCTGTTGTATCTCTATCCTGACATACCGAAGGACCAAGCGTTCCAAAGATATTATACTTCGACGCTGGAGTCCTCGCACGGACCAACTGCAAACGGCTACGTTAAGCCCCTACTTATCACCCAGTTGCCGGGGATGCATCAGCAGTCATACCTGGACTCTAATGCGGCAAGTCCAGCTTCCTACTATGGCGCTGCGGACAACAATATACAACTCTCGAGAAGCGACGGAGCTTACGATCCCAATGCCATGGAGTGAGTGGTTTCATGTTTTATTCGGATTCGAGTTGAATAATCGATTGATTGGGCGTAGTCGATTAGCAGGCGGTAATCATTCGCATGTTCTATGCGGGCTTCGGTTGCTACGCCCATGCACGTTTGGAGGTAGGGTTTAGAATCTAGGAGTTGAGTCACGCTTTGTTTCACTAGCTTCGGAATGGAGGAGGCGTCGGACAGGCAATGATAGTGAGATCCCCAACGCAGAACTCCTCCAGGTGTGCGAGGGTGGTGGTTGATCTCTGCCGGTTGAATCGGACAACGAAACCGAGTCGACCTGTGTGTGTTTGCAGTAGTTTAGAGCTAATGTTCGACCCTCCTCTTTTTGCACAGGCTTTTTGCACTGAAATCTGGACAGCCGCTGAAAAGGCAACGGGAGGACTTCAATCAACAGATTTCTAACTGGCAAGCTTCGCCTAATGTGGGACACGAACAGAGCTGAATAGAACCCGAACTAAAACGAGAACCCCGCAACTAATGAAAAGCTCCCTGCAATGTTTGATTGATCTCAGAGAACTATCATGAGCTCGTCGAAGAAATTCCACTTGTATTTCGTTGTACGCGGTAACGATCTTGTTATATCTCTTTACAAGACCTGCGCAGTGAGAAAAATTGAGAGACGAATCGTTCTCAGATGAATTATTATCTCTGGAAATGCCCAGACCCCTGAGCTTTATTTCGAGGACAAATCTTGGATAATAAAGGTCTGAGCTTTCGAACTCCGGTTTCTCTGTTCACGACCCAAGAGATTGGATTTGCATGCATCAGGCGGATGAAGTGAGGGTGTCGCTCCTCTTGCTGGAAGTTGGCGGAGCGTAAAATTGTTTCAGATGCAAAAGACGCACTTGGGGTGTTGGTGAACCCGGGCGATTCTCGGAAGGAACGAAACTCGCAATCCATACAAAATTTCTATTTGCAGGCTCATGGATTGCCTCATTGAAACGGATCTTCTGGATCTCGACGACTTGGACTTGGACTTTTCCGCCGTTCAGGTGTCTTTGGCAGCTGGAGACAACGGTTGCGGTTGATAAATCATGCGAGCCGGTAAATCCATGGACTTTCGTGCAATCGTATATGATTCGAACTCAGTGAAACTAGGTCGATTCCGCAACTTCAGGCTCTTTGTTGAATGTTTAAATGCATGCGGAGCGGTTGCTCTTTCGCTGCTCTGATGTTATGGTGGAGAGAACCGGAGGACCACGATATTTGAGGAGCGTATCCCGCTCCATTCCAGAGAAATACCTCTGTTATTACTCAAAGAAGTCACAGCAAAGCCTAGAGACTGATCCACTCACACTAGATCTGCGAATATCATAAATAGCCTCTAAGAACATCGCTAATTGTAATTTGAAGTTGAGCTCGCGCCGGGAGCAGGGTGCCCCACATCTGCTCCAGCGAGTTCAAACTGTGAGGTGAATTGCGTGATACTTTTCCCCTCCTCGTCGTCCCTTGTTATGTTTGTTGGGAGCATCGAGCAGGGGAGAGCTATTTTAGAGCGAGGAAGCACATCATCACTCTTACACGAATAAATAGCACGGCACACTCGAGAGAAAAATATCGGGTACAGGAAGCTTCGAGCGCGTTTTGAGGATCCAAACGTTCAAGAGAGACATGGTGACCGCAAGAACTGAGGTTGTCATGGAAAGTGTAGAGCCCTCTCCGATCGGATTCCTCGGATAGCGCCTCACAGATGAGTCTGGGAATACGTTTGAGTCGTAGGCAGAATGAATAAATGGCGCCTTGATGCTGCTTGAGGAAGCTTTATGACGAAAGAGGGCTGAGCTCGAAAGAACCACCATCACCGAGGAGGTCCTTCAGATGCTCATTTCCTGTTGCAACTTTAGCCCTAATAAAACACGCTTGAAGGTTGGATTGAATTTTGGGGCCCTTCACTGGGAGGTCTGCTAGACCCGTGCGAACGAGGGGACCTAGGTACGGACAGGGCCCCAACGCCAAAAATGGGTTCCACGGGCGAGGCTTAATATGTTGCAATACTGGGCGTGGGTGAGAAATTCGCGGGAATGGAGTAGAGCCGTTCTGATGGCATTTTGAACAACGAGGAGGAGAAGTCGCTCACGCAAATCTTCTCAAAGGAGCCACATAGGCCGCCTGAAGACCCCTGGCTGAGCTCATTTTTGGACTCAGTCGCAGGTTTTTCGGGACAGACTTGAGAGTGACGCTGGAGATCACTGCGAGAAACTTGAAATGCATTCTGCCGATCACTTTGATGTTGACTCAGCCTCCAAAGCAGCGGACGTTGGAAGAATTTGTTTATGGAAAAACTCATCGTCCCGCTTCCTTCTGAATGGCATGGGTAGCTCCCTTGTGTTGATTCCCCGCGTTGGCGTGCAACATGAGTGCTGATTGATCTGCAAGAGGCTTCCAGAAGCCGGGAGAGTCGCCGCGATCGCATATCAAATTTTTCCTCAGCAGATCGCAATGAACTGAATCGGGATTATTCGTGGGCTCGGATTTGCTGCAGGGGAACGACCGCTGAGCCCAGCGGGAAGTGCGACTCTGATAGCTTCACAGGTTTATTTCGTCGGATGCCATGAGTTGACCGCTATAACTACGATTACACATAGGTGTCGAATATTTTCTATCCGTTTTCCGCGTCGCGTCGACCACGATGGTGGCTGTATATATACACATTTTACACAATGCTATACAATGCACATTTCGGGAACTCTTATTTTACTCGGCGCATAAATGCGATGTGATGCCATACAAGCGCTACGTAAATACGCCGGCGTGACAGGATGCGTTCTCTTCGTTAAGACATGATGCACTCAGAAAGAGTAGGACAACGTTCTCCAGCGTTGATGGAGTTATGGTCGGCATGCTCGTTGGGCGGTTCAGAACCGGATCAGCGATTCGAAAAACGTCAGCTTAGTTCCAGGTGGAGGGAGGGAAACTCAAGCCTGATCGTGGACGCCAGAGTCGACGCGATCCGCAACGTCAGGCCAGCTCGATTGTTGGAGAGTGCAGAAACTCTCCACACGTTGACGCTTGATTGTTTGGTTCGCGGGATTCAGATCGTAGAGCCTTGAAGCGAAGATAACACATTAGGTGGAAAACGGAGTGAGAATGCGAACGAGTCCGATATCAGTCATATTCCCCAACCGATGAGCAGGTGACTACTAACTAAATTCGTTTCGAGTGGGGGACTCACTGTAAATTGGGATCCCCGAAACCGCTCTCAGGTACGGCTGCATAGATGTTTGACTCCGGGTGGTTGTAGAATGGCAGAGGGGTTGGCGGATTTGAGTCGGTTGTGTGCAACGGACGAACCTCTATCTGGGTGACGAGCTGGGGCCTTACGTAGCCGTTCGTGCCATGGTTGTGACTCTGCTGGAGAGTTGTGTAATACTTGCAGAAGGCCTGATCTTTGGGTATATCCGGGTAGAGATACACCAAGCTCTGGAAACCGAATGTCCGTCATCAGGATATCTCACTCAGCCATCGAAATCTCTTCTCTCAGTTCAAGTTCATACTTCGCGGACCACTTACCCCGAGATCAGATATCCTGTCGCCGAGACTGCGTATTTGGAAATCCTTGGCAGTGAAAGGACACACGTTGATGATTTGCTTCTGGTTGTTCTCCGTCTCGGCCACGCATGCGATGCTGACCCCTCCCGGCTCGGAATCGGAAAATCTCAGCAGGAATGTCCCGTTGAGTTTTTTGAGGAGCATGTCTTCCGTCTCGGGACGACTGATGAAGCCCCAGATGAGGCCGTCCGTCCATATCGCTCTCAGATGCTCGCGTGTGAGCTTCATGATGGCGTAGAACCATTCCCAGAACGTGAAACTCCGTTCCAACAGAGGTTCCTTGCAAAACTGGTTCCACGTGACGACCAGCTCGCCGTAGTCTGGCGGAAGGCTCGAATTATGGAAAACTTTGGTGGCAAGGAAATGGAGATTGCTGTCAGACAGGCCTCGGCCAGTGGCGCTGAAGAACTTCGACGAGAGTACGTGCGCCATCTTGTTCCAGCTCACGCTGTCGGGCACCACGAATGGCAGACGTTTGGGTTCCGAGAAGGCGTTGTCCCATGTTATGGTCGCCCAAGCGTGAGGTTCCTGATTGCCGTGAACGATCACCACCACCGGCAATGAGCGCGCTTGCACGTGGAAAGTCATGTCGGCGATTTTTATGACTGATTGGAACAGGAGGCAAAACTTCTCATCCATGACGCTCTCCGTGCCCTTCTTGTCGGCACGTCTGATTTTCTTGAGAGACATGTTCCTGAACGAGGCCGAATACTGTCGCGAGGAATGATGATGCTCGATAGCACCAATGTTGTTCTGGATCTCTCCAGCGACTTCGGTCGACGGATAGCCGTTGTTCCGCGCGAGAACCCCGGCCTGGGCCTCACTTATGATCGAAACTCTAACTTGCGGAGGATCGCTGGGATTCTTTTCGAAAAGCTCCTTGAGTTTGGCGCCGACCAGGAGACGAACTGTTGCGGTGAAACGCGTGTTCGTTTTCATAACTTGTGGAGGTTGCTTCTCTATGACGAACGTGCCGCTCACCAGGGCTGACAAGAGCGTTTTGAGTTGAGTTTCCAAAATATCGAAGCTCTCTTTGAAAGCGGCCTCGGACGCGGTCGGGAGCTTGATCACTTGGTATTTTAACTTTTCCAAGTGTTGCAGATGGAGATAGATGTGTTCGCTGAGCATCTCGCAACACTGTTGGAGCCGTTCAAAATTGATATCGATCGGCTGGCCATTGCCGGACAGCTGTTGTGCCCGATGCCAGTTCGGGAGCTCTTCACTTAGTATCTGCTGCTCCACATGCCCCAAGAAGCCGACGCTGTCTGGAAAGTAAAATTGACTCGGGATCAGCATAAGTCCCGAGAATCTGAGAATGTTCTCTTTGACGGCGATTGGTGAAAAGGTCTGATCCTCCCAAGCAGCGCTTGTACGGCTGTTCTGAGATGCGCATCCAGAAAGGGAGCAAATCAAAGCAGCGAATTTCACGGGGGTTGGAGATCGACGCAAATTCAGAAGGAGCGAGTGATTGGGATCCGAAACGTACCTGTTAAATTTTCGATGAAGCCGCGCCGTAGCTGATCGAGTTCTCGTGCGTTCTCTTTGATCAGACTTTCCAGCTGACGGATTTCATGTTGTGCTGATTCTGTCGCTTGGCCCGAAGCCTGCATACGTTGCAGCTGAGCATTCGCTTTCTGCAGCTCTTGGTAATTGAAAACGAACGTTCCGCTGAATTTCTCCATGTGCGAGTACTGTTCTTCTTGTCTCTGTATGTTGCGTCGCGACTCTTCGAGCTCTTGTTGGAGGACGAGGGTGCGGTCCGGGTTAAGATTGAGACCCAGCGACGCCTCGCCCAAGGCCACTATCTTCTGTTCGTGCATGATGCAGTTCCGGAGTATCCTTATCGTGAACGTGGGGTCCGTGCTCACACTTTGTCGGAAAGCGGCGAGGGCTTCGCTCAATTTGATCCGGGTGATGGTGTCGTTCGTTTTCGATGCTTTGTCCTGCGAGGAACTCGTCTGTGTCATTGTTTCGGAAAGGAATACAGGGACACGCTCCTCACTTAAACGAAGTCCTCTGGAAATTATGAAGACTTCTCGGGCGGAACGGTATGCCATCTTCTCATTTCCCGCAGAACACAGATTCCGTTCCGGATGGATATTAACGAATCTTGTGAGCTTGTTACGACTGCGATTCGTTCTGCCACAGTTCTCAGAACGATTTCGATTCATCGGAAAGACGGTCCGTCTTCAGATCGTCGACTACTTGGTCCGATCTTTCAGAGTTTTGGAAACAACCGTGTGAAACACTCTGTACGATGGATAACTCCGCTCAGAGAATTTTCAATAGGACTCAACTCGATCTCTGAGAGGAGAGGATTGGCTGGAGGGAACGGTCCAGTCAGAAAGAGCGAGTCTTGGCAATAATCCACAACGAACGAAGACCATCTTGATTCATTGAGCGTTCTTGCGTTTGACTCTCACTGAATTCTCAAGCGCCTGTGTGACTCTCTTGCTACAATCGTACGAAGTCATTCCTCCTCGAAACATAGCCTGAGCTCGTCGAAAGATCGAAATCTGACTCACCTCGAGTTCCGTGATCAGTTGATTCGCCAATACGACCGTGTATTGGGTCATGTCAGGATTATCCGGGTTCAAGAGCGGCCAGTCCAGCTTGTCCAGCCAGTCCGAGAGAACTTTTCTCACATCCAAGGGCATATGTTCTCGGTAGATCGAGTGTACTTGCTGGCGGTACTGATCCGGCAGTCGTTGGAGTCGGTCCCATGACGAGTCTCTGCTCGCCTGAAACATTCCTCTGCTTCGTAGGAGGTAGGCAGCCGTCCCAATTGTGTAACTGTCGTTTCACTGTAACCTGCTCACTAAGGCATCGGCTCGCACACCCAGGAAGTCGCCGGAAAGTTGTTTCGTTCAATCGACAGCACTTCGGGGGAGCTCCAAAGTACGGAATGAATCCAAGATGACGTGCCGGAACGGTCTTTGACCGCACGGACGTTGCTGACTACGGCAGCATCTTGCCAATATTGACAGATGTCACATTGATAATGAGCCAGATAAAGAGTTCATGATAGGTGATATTAGCGATCGAATGAACACACATTCGAACTTGGACGCGTTTCCGAGCGTAATCCGTGAAGACACGAGCTGCTGAACGTTGGATATTAACGGAGCTTCTCGGAAGGGGTGCTCCGAAGATGCGCTCGTGAACGATCATTGGTCAGGAGTGCTCGGTCTGACTTGTTTCAGGCGATCCGTTCGGCTCCATCCGAGAGACCTCATGTTTCAACGCAGAATCGTTCCGGTACGTTCCACGAGACACTCCGAAGACTCGTCTTTGATAAAAACGCTAACTCAGGGATCACCAGCTCAATCAGGGAAATGCACTTCCATCGATTCCTATCGAAGACGGGGCACTTGAGAAACTGCGTGTCACCGGGAGTATAAAATATGGTGGTGGGTTCCTTTTGATGTCGGGATGACAGATAGCAGATCTCCTCGTTCACTATCAAAACTTGAGCGCCATCGATTCGTCTCGGGCAGAACACGCGCACGACGGCCGAATGTAAAAATTAACAACACTTTCAAGCCGTGAGGAGGTGAAGCTTGCGAGTCTGCTCGATTGCAGTCGCCGGTCCAAGGCTGCCGGATGAGCTCCGCGCGCGAAGGGCTCCCGTAGACTTCAGGTCACACAGAGTGTCCGAAAACTTGATGTCGACGCAAAATTGACGTAAAACACTCACCTCCATGTTGTAGTTTGCTGCTTAGCTGCGAGACAGGCAGGCAGATAGACTGGTTGGTTGGTTGGTGCGTTGGTAGGCTGTCCTCGAAGCAGCCCCGAGCAGTGACGCAGTCGGTTCCACGAATCCCGAGCAGCGAGCGAAGCAGCAGAGAGCCTTTCTCTCAGCGCCGGCGGTGGTGGTGGCGGTTGTGGTAGTAGTTGTAGGGGTCCGTGGATATAGCCGCAGAGAAAACAGGCAGGCCGCTCGGTCGGTCGGAAGGCAGGAGCCAAATAGGCAGCCAGTGAGCGAACGAGTCAGTCGCTCGCTGGTTGGCGCATTCGTTCACTCAGCCACCCGCCAGCCGATTCTTAGAACTGAATGTCAGCGCACCGGCAGCAGAAGATCGAGAAGCAGCCGCGCCAGCAGTGGGAAGAGGAGCAGCGGCCGCGGCCTCGGCTGCATCCTCGGCAGTAGTAGCAGTACATGTTGACTTGCATCCATGAAGAGCGGCAGTCGGGGCCGTACTTCGCTGGCCGTAAAGTACGGCGATAGTACGGGTGGTAGGGGTAGAATTCACCGTAAACTTTCGCTAGAACGTGGGTGGTGCGGGAGCGCATTTTTTCACAGCAGTTCGTGTCGGAGGAAAACTCAAAGAACATCATCACTGTCCATCGCGATGAGTGCAACAAAAATGTCCGATGTCTCCTTCCATATTCCCCTCTATCTCAAAGAAAAATCAGGTGAATCCTGAGGTACAGTTTCAGCGTTGGCCATATGGTACCGATTTTCGCGAAAGGTTGGCGATGGACGGAGCCCGTACTTGCCGGCATCATTCATCTTCAGATTCATTGATCCTCTGGGGATCAGTGGGAAAAATGATAAGTGATGCTCAGAAACATGTGCTGTAGTCATTGAGGATGAAGTAAAATGGTTGTGAAGACTTTCCACCGCAACAATTTTTAACATGTTTTTCTCCCTCAGTCACCAGCGGGTCACAGAGGACAGTAGCCCCCTGTGTTCATTCTGAAACCGCGGATGATCAGTGTAGCTCTCAGGTAGCTCACGGCTGGAGCATATGAAGGGTCTCTCGAATAGATATGGGTTCTCCAACATGATACGTGTGGCGTAGGAGTTAAGGGCTGGTGATTAACGTCGCGACCCCTCAGCCGGAATCCCTGATTCTCAAATTCGATTCCCGTTGATGTATGGGTTACATGTCGAGCAGAGGGAGTTGCACAGAGCGGAAATTTCCATTGTAGATAGTCATCCTTTGGTGCCAATTACGTAAACGGCGTGCGGAACTCACTCAATCAGCTGCCGAGCAGGCTCGGCCAAGGCGTCGGGAGACGAGGTCCGACGCTGAGAGAGATTTCAAGCGTGGAATACCATTGAAGGAACTGAACAAGGTTAACAATGCTGTGATGAGCTTCTCCTACGATCCGACGGACTCCGCGCAGAGAGAATTGTCTTTCCTTGGAGTATCCGTTTAGGAACCAGCTCAACCAGCCGGGATGAGAGTTCCTCGTGGTAATAGAGCTGATCGCATGAAGAGCGATGCACCTCAATCGTCTTTTCGTTTTTTTGATTCATTGGTGGGCACTAAAATTCTTCCCGCGTGCCAGAGCGCGGGCT